>BPLR01014044.1:0-24784 GCA_021605095.1 Caerostris extrusa
TCAACAAAAATTTAAAATATATCTATTGGAAATCTAATATCCTTAATCGATAGAATTTGATTTCTAATAAGAAGACTTTATATGCCAATCATTTTCTCTTTTCTCTTTAACCTAATGAATTGAAATGTGCTAAAGTTTTATCCATTCTGAAGTGCATCTATTTTTAAATTAATCTTTGAATTGACTAATATTGAAATTTTTCTTTTTAAAATCAAGAATAATTTTTACTTTACTTCATAAAAAGTTTAAATGTATAGTTTGTGTTTCGTGTTTCATTATTAATTTATTTATGTGTTTTATAAATACATATCTACAAACTAAATAAGAGCTGTTATATAATTATGAATGTATATATATATATAAATCCAGTCAAACGTGGCTTAGGAAAGAAAATAAATGGAATCATTGATCTAAATACGCTAATGGAAATCGGATCATGTTACAGGGCTTCTGTTTTTCCTATTGGAGAGACTGCCAATTAAAAAGCAGTAAAAGCAATCGTGCGTGCAGGTGTTAGCAAACAGGACAACAGATGTGACGAAACTTATTAGGCGAACACTATGAATCAGAACACATAGACAAAAAACGCGTCGGTTTAAACATCCCGCGTCTCTCGGTCAAGCACGGGTAGACAAATGAAACTAGGTTAAAAGGGTTAACGGAAAAGGACAGATGTTTCGAAAATTTCAGCTGTTTCAATCTTTATGTTTTTGCTCGCTTACTGAAAATTTTATCACTTTTTTTTTTTTTTTTAAAAATTCCAATTTTGTTAAAAGAAATTTTTTACTTTTTTTTTTTTTTTTTACTTAGAAATTTAATACTTACTTAAATTAAAAAAGAAAAAATTTACTTAGTCAATAATTAAATGCAACTGCCCGGAGAAAATTAGATATTAAAATAAGAGTTTAATTCTTCTGCAAGATATTGCAACCTTTTAATTAAAAAAAAATTATAATTACTTCATAAAATACGGAATTAAAATTCTCATTTAAAACACATGATGAAAATTGCTTTCCATGTTAAATATTTTAGAACTTAAAAATTATATTATATATATTCTATTCAATTATGTTTTTATTAATTTTAAAATATTATGTTTCAAAACTAATGAAATAAATAGTTTTATTAAGTTTAAATTTAATTCTTCGGAATTTCTTATTGTTATTTTTTTACTTCTATATTAATACGAGATAATCACTACAGATACATTTGCAATTGTCACATAGTACTAATATATAGAGAAAAGTAATTAAATTTGAAAATAGAAAAATATAATTTCAGTATATAATTGATTTTTTTTTTTTTTGCAACTTCCACTGTATCAATTTTTCGCGTGTACATTGAGCAAGATCTACAATTGTCTGCTTTTTTTAAAACCTTTTAAAGCACTTTTTTTAAAATTCTTATCAAAATGCAATAATAAATTGTATTTTAGGCATAGCTTTATAAATGAAAATTTTTTTTTGAAAATAAGGTAAAATTGTCGATTATATATGCATAATTAAAAATATATATACGATAGTTTTATGTATTCAATTCAAATAAAAAAATATATTTTGATAGTGCACATTTTAAATACCAATACATCAATAGGTAAATAATTTATAAAAATGATAAATGCACATGATAATAAAAATGTCTAATATAATATAAATATATTATGATAAATAATTTGTAAATTAATATGAAAATCTATAACCCTTTGAATTATTAGCAACAAATCGAACTCGAAAAAGATATCGATTTTAGAGTAAAAGAAATGCAATCAATATTATCGAACATAGATTGTATTGGAATGCAATTTAACAATTTTAAGTGCACCTAAAAGTGACAACAAAAATGTAACAAAGTTTCCATGTAGAACAAGATTCATTTGTCCTTTATAATGTTCTTATAAAAAGCTATTACGACCTGAAAAAAATGTTAAATGCGAGTTTGGACGATGTTATTTGTTTGGTTAATGATGTTTATATTTTGCATTGCATGTTTAGCTGAGTAGCGGAGAATATACAAAGAAATAGGTTTTTATTAGTTATCAAGTAATTTAAAGTTAAAAAATGTCCATAAGAATGTATTCATAATATTATGGCATTCATTCACAGTCATGCTATTGTAAAGAGCGTATGTTATGAAAAAAATGAATATACTTACAATTGCAGGTGTGCATTATTTTGTCTAACACCATAGAAATAATAAATAAGTGTAATTTTAAACAAATTAACAAATACACAATGAGAACAAATATTTAACTGATAGCAATTCAAATGTATCAATTTGGAAAGATATCAATGAAAACTGATAACATTTCGTGATAAATACATGTTTATCAAATATTTACGTAAAAATGACAAGAATTGAAACTAAATTTTGACACACTTACAAACGCAATAAATAATTCAACAAATATTTTTAAAAAAACACAAATTATGATTACTTACACTGATGACACCAAAACTTCATCATACAGCTATTCCACCACGATTAACTTGGATGAACATTTGTGGGACGATTAAACTAAACTTTTTTAGGAAACAAAGTTAAAAAACTAACCAAACTTTACAAAACCATGGGAACTAATTAAGCAAAATATGAGAATCTGGAGCAACAGAAGGTTCAAGGGGATGGTCAAAAACAAAGGGGGATCAGCTGGAATCCTAAAGTATCATCATGCCTCCCAAACTGTCATACGCTATTCCCTGGCAGGAAAGATCGAGCCGGCTTTGACCTTTCAACCACCTCATGGTATACCTCCAAAAAAAAATTTTTTTGAAAATGCAAAATATATATTTGTTGATAGATGGCAGTAAAAACTATAATGTCGAAAGGTGGGAGACGAATTCCATAACGGGTAAGGACGGAAGAAGGCAGGACACACCGAGTTCCGCCGCTGCACGCAAACAAACAAGCCAGCAGAAGGGAAAAAGCAAGCAAAATGAAAATGCGTGTAGAGTTGGAAGAGCAGCTTTTCTACGCAGCGCTTCAGCGACGTTGTATTGATTAACTAGGGATGGTTGGCGGTAGAAGTTGTGCGTAGTGTAGTGTGTTGTAAGAGTAAAAGAACGGGGGTGGGGGGAAATAAAGAGGAAGAAAAACTGTGACGTAAAGGCCAGACGCGAGGCACACGCCTAGCTGAGTTATTACTATTGCTTCGTCGATGGTTTTTCGGTAAGGCAAGTTTTCTTACTGATAAACCAGGTGAAGAACAGGGGGGGGGAGGGGGATAGCAAAAACCAATTTTGTAAAAGATTTTTCTCTAAATTTCAGATGCGACACAAGATAAAGTAGTCCATTATGCAAAGATATGAGGCATGAGAAAAAGATTAAATGAGGAAATAAAAAATTAATCGGCTGGACCGCTATATAGGTAAACAGTAAAATTTAGAATTTTATGTTCAGAACAAAATGCATAACAACAATCTTAAACAAACAACGAAAAATATCCGTAAATCACATTCAGGCAATAAACTATTTTTCCTCGGCTATCGTTCAAAACTGTAGAAAGAAAACATTACATAAAAAATAAACATTAGAATTCCAAATGATTTTATAAAAAAGCACATGAAAGAAATTTAATATAAAAAAAAAAAGGTGAAAGAAATTTAATAAAAAAAAAAAAAAAAAATAAAAAAAAGTGAAAGAAATTTAAAAAATAAATAAAACTATAGTATTCTACATGATTTCATAAAAAAAAAAATACATAAAAGAATTTTTAAATAAACCAATAAGAATACCTCGAGAAAGAAATTTAAATAAACCAATAAGCATAGCTCGAGTAAGAAATTTTTAAAAAATTAACCAATAAGAAACATTGAAAGTGGTCCAGGACATCGCTAAACCCACTTTCCCAAACCAATACCCACATATTTTATAGGTACAAAAAAATTGATTAGAAATAAACGGACATTAAATTGTACACGAAGTACAGTATGAACGAGATTATTATTTAATTTAAATGAAATAATGGCATTTCTATTTAGTATTGTAGAAAATCATTCTTCAATTTGACTAAATAATATAGAATGACAGATTTAAAAATTATATGATTTATAAGAAAAAATGAATTAAAATAAAGGAAATTGAAACGCAGAAAGCAAGAGAGATAAAAATATAGTCCCGTTTATGTACAAAACATATATGCAATCGGCTTTGCATCGATGACAATGTAAATATAATACTTTTAAAAGAGGCAGCAAATTATTTTTTTTATAAAATGAAAAGTGTAAAACTTTCAGTTTGTTAATTAACAACGTATTAATAAAATAAAAATATTTTGGAGATCAAAACCCATTTGTTTAGTTTTCTATGAAGCATCTGAACAAAAATAGTAATAAACGAAAATATGCTTTTTACACACTATTTCACAAGAAAGACTAAACGTGAAGCACATGTAAATGATTCGGTAAAGCCGGTTTTGAACGAAAGCGCACTGATAACAGAAAAGATGACCTGAATAAATACTAGCAGAAAACTTAAAAAGTAACTTTACAAAAGATTATTTTATGTCACATCTGAAATACTCAAAAAGTATTGAAAAAGATGAAATCCTTTCACGAATTTTAATTTTATCATGCGTAAACATATTTTGCTGGAAGAGTACACATGGAAGTATACCAATGTTCAATAACGCAAGAAATATAAGAAGCAATTGATCAAATGAGTACAAGAACCGGAGTTCTGCTTGTTTATTTGCGGGAATTTTTTTTTTTTTTTTTTTTTTTTTCCCCTTGAGGATTTAACCAAGTCCTCTCCTAAACAAACAAAATGGCCGTTGCGGTTACAAAATACTGCGGTTTTGAGGGATCTATTTAGGGCAGAAAAGAGAAAACACGGCGAAATCGGAATCCCTAAAGTGCACAATCCCTCACAAGAACTATCAAATTCAACAGCAATAGGAATATAATAAAATTTAATAAATATAGAACTTTATGAAAAAGCAATTGTCCAAATACTGCAAAAATTCAGGCAGTACACCAAATTGCATTACCAAATTCAGACAGAGAAGTCTATTAAGTGATGGTTAAATTAATTTTTATAAACATAAACTAAATCCTTAAACACTATTTTGAGGATATTGAAACAATAATGAGTTTATGTTTTGAAACCCAGACAATTCAAAACAAACTGCTGAGCATGTGACTTGATACAGGAAAATCATTACAATTAGCAATACATATTCCATGCCAGTTTTAAAACACAAGTGAATAAAATCACGTGACAAATTAATGTTTATTGTAAATAAACGTTTATGGAATGAAAGTTTCTCGTGTTTGCGCAAGGAGATGAATCTGTTTTAAATAATAACTTGTACTCTTACATATTTTTTATCTTATAGCTTTAACTTTTTTTTTTTTTTTTTTTCGAGACATCCCGACCTGTAACAAGACAGCATCATGTTCACATATGATAATAATGCAAAAATTTCAACATGATCACAGATGGATTAACTAAGAAATAATTTTATTAGAAATAAATGGACATGAAAGATAAATCTTAGATGAAATATGGATGTAGGAAATCGTTACTTAATTATTGCGAAGTGGAAACATAATCCTTTCCATTTTATTATGAAGAAAGTGCAAAAAATAGGCATGGATCGCCAGGTAAAGAAGCAAAATTACCAAATTATTTTTAGTTAACTATATTCACTAAACTGATACAAATGAAAACAAAACAAACAAAAACAGCATGAAACACTGCATGAAAAAAAAAAGTGGAACAGATCTCTATTTAACAATTTTATTTACAAAATATATAAGCATCGGTCTTTGTGTGGATTACAATACATATCAAATATTTTTAAACAACAAATTAACTTTCTGTTAAAGACAGCAAACATTTTTTTTTTTTTTTAATTGACTAAGTATATATTTGCTAAAAAAATTTTTTAACACCAAAAGTTCTATGATGCACAATAAAAAAAAAAAAAAAAAACCGATAAAAGGAGATTGTTTTTCTTTCCGTTTTATGTGAAAAATGGTAACATAAAAGGCCAAATGCGAGACATTACTTCTTCCTGACATTCTGTTATTACTTCAATAATTTCAGCAAGCAGTTTCGAAAAAAAAAAGGGAAACTGTAGGTTTCGCAAAAATATTTGTACATGAATAGAAGAAAAAATTGAAAAATAGAAGCAGAAAGTTTATGAAATAATTCACAGAAGACTATCTCGTTTCATACAGAGTTGTTGCAGAAAAATATTGCAAAAGTAGATAAATTTGTGAATTTTTTTAAAAGATAATCATATCAAATAAAGAAAAAGAACCAATTAGAAATAAAGCAGAAGTATAATGCACAACGCAAATGGAACAGGAATGAATGAGATTTCTATTTAGTTAATGTATAAGTGAAATGTTGAAATTTGAATTTAATATTGCGAAATGATTACACGAAATGCTGCAAAAATTTACGGAAGGACAAACAGAAAAACACGAGATGATCAAATTTAAATGATAACAAAATTAATTAGAAAAAAAAAGTAATGAAAATCAAACGGAGCATGGAAGAATGATAATTTTATTATTTAGAACATATGGGCGAAAATCATTATCATTAATATCATTTTCAATATTAATCATTAATATTTCCTTGCCATTTCAAAAAATTAGCACAGTATATTATAAATCAAACTTCTGCGAAAACACATCACGCAATATTTCAATCTGAAAAGATATCCAGTATTTATAACGTATATGCAACATACATTATATTAAATACTAAAAGTAGATACAGTATATATGTATGTATATAGACTCAAGAGTCAAAACATTATGACCACCCCTACATTTTGCAATGAACTCGCCTGATGACGTGGAAGGCACGTGATCAGGTGGAAGTAGTATTTAACTGCTGCTGGAGAGTCTGAAGAATCATTTTTTGTGTGTGATGGGAAAGGCTGCGGATCTAAGCGACTTTGATAGAGGGACAGATTGTAATGGCTCGAAGGCTCGGAACAAGTATTTCCGAAACTGCACGACTCGTGGGTTGTTCGCGATCTACAGTTGTTAGTACTTAAGCAAAGTGGATGAATGCCGGTGAAACCAGCAGTAGACGACATGGTGTTGGACGTCCACACGCTATCAAAGAAAAAGGTCGTCGGAGACTGTCTCGCATGGTGAAGCAAAACCGGAGCCAGACAGTGGCCCAAGTGACAGCCCAATACAATGCAGGGCCAAGTAGAATAGTATGGGAGCACACTGTTCAGCGGACACTGTTGGATATGGAGCTACGCAGCAAACGTCCCACTCGTGTGCCTTTGCTGACCAAGCGTCATCGCCAACTGCGTCTGCGCTGGGCCCGGGAACATCGTGACTGGTCCATGGATCAGTGGGAGAGAGTTGCCTGGTCAGATGAATCACGGTTTGTCATTCATCACGCCGATGGCCGTGTCAGGATACGCCGTCTTCCAGGCGAACAGTTGCTCCCTCAATGTACAGTAGGTCATACACAGTCCGGTGGTGGCAGTATTATGCTTTGGGGGACGTTCTCTTGGGCGTCTCTGGGACCCGTGGTTGTGGTAGAGCAGACCATGAATGCTACAGGGTATATGAACATCATTGCGGACCAGCTGCACCCTTACATGGCCTCTGCCAACTTTTTCCAGCTGGAAATGGAATGTTCCAACAGGACAACGCCCCTTGTCACAAGGCTAAAAAATTGTGTTGGAGTGGTTCCAGGAACATGATGCTGAATTCCAGTTAATGTCCTGGCCGCCTAACTCAGCGGATCGGAATCCGATAGAACACATTTGGATGTCCTGGGACGGCAGCTCAGAGTTCAAAGACCACCAATTCGCAATATCTCAGAATTGCGTGACCGTTGCTTAAATATCTTGTACAATCTGTCTACCAAGGACTTGTGGCATCCATGCCAAGGCGGGTTGAAGCTGTGTTGCGCGCCAAAGGTGGGCCAACTCGTTATTGACAGGTGGTCATAATGTTTTTGGCTCTTGAGTGTATAAGTAGTAAAATAAGTATTTATGTACATACAATATATATGTTATATATATATACAATTGTTACTGGATACAGTACAGATATAATGATGGATATAGTATATAATTATATAATAATGCAAATGAAAAATGTAAAAGCTATTTCAATCATGAATAAAAAAAAACATTTTTTTTTTTTTATTGACATACAACTATTGCCATATTACACTATTAAAATGTATTTTAAAAACACTTTTTTTATATATATAACAGTAAGCCTTGAGTTACACTTACATAAACAAGCGATGACAGGATGTTATTCACAAACAAAAAATAAAAGTTAAAATATACTTTGCAAAAACAATATTTATGTGTGACATGAAATTGACATAAGAAATATGTTTAAATAAAAAAAAATTCAGGTTCATGCAATAGAAGATAAACAAAATAAAAAATAATATGAAATTTCTGCTACCATAATAATTATATTACATTTGTTGTATATAAATCTTTGTTTTGAAACTTTAGAATAAACCTAAATTGCGCTAATAAACTTGAACAAATTAGTATAGATGGAATAATAAAATTATTGAGAAACGCTCTTGATTAAATGAAGAAATAAATTGTAAAGAGTTAAATACGAGAAATGATTTGAAATTTTTAACAGACACAACAGATACCCTTTAGATTTTTAAGTAGTTTTAAACTTTAAAATAAACCCAACTAAAAATAACAACGTTACACAAATTTAGAAAATGTCCAGTATTTCCGCTCGTGTATTGCAAAAAATAAAACTGTATTATATAATACAATTTTAACGTTCTTTTGAGCACCCACCGAACACCGTGTTTACTCTAAATTTAGAATGTTTCAGACGACGCTGATGGATATATATACAAACAAAATTACACCTATGACAGAAGATTTCAAAATAAAATCATTACGGGCCTTTCATCCTTTAAATATTATCCGACTACTTTCTATAATAACATCGTTTAAGTTAAATACGTATTCGTACGTATACTTTTTTTCAACGCTCAATTTAGGTAACTTTTATTTTTAAAAATGAATAGAAAAATATGAATAATAAAATACTTCAAACTTGGAAATCATTATTGCCCATAAAATTATGAGTAGTATTGTTACGGGAAATGGAGTTTTTCGTTTTCTTTGATCACTTTTTTTTTTTTTAATCAATTATTTCGTTTGAACACTTTCAACGTTACTTATTTATTTTTTAATTTTTTTTTTCACGAGCTATTTTTATTGGTTTATTTAAATCCCTTTCACGAGCTATTCTTATTGGTTTATTTACATTTCTTTCACGAGCGTTTTTATACATATTTATTTACGATATATTTTTCTAATTAATTAATATTTTAATTAATATATTTTTAATAGTTGTTATAGTTATAATAGTTTTTTAGTTAAAATTTTTTTTCACGAGCTTTTTATACATAATATTTATTTACATTTCTTTCACGAAATAATAACGAAATAATGTAAAATTGTACTAAAAGATCGTTTTGCTGAAAGCAAAGACAATTTATTTCAAAATTAATTAATTTCAATTTTTTTAATTTTTTAAGACTGCTGTCATGCGTTTTTTTTTTTTTTTTTTTTTTTTTTTTTGAAATAAAGTCTAAATTTTATGAATAACTTGTATATAATCCCATTCGAATTTATATAATTCTTGTATATAATTCCATTAATTTACAATTTTTTTAATAATGAAGAAAAATTGAAAACTGCAAATAAATACAAAGCATTCCCGGTGCACATACATAGTATAATAACCTACGATAAAAATGTGTTTATGCATTTATAAATATTTTTTAATTTACTTATTATTTAATAATTCAAAATGTTCTGCTGCTTATCTTTTAATTAAAAATGATAGTTACAAATTTTCCATATAAATGCTCAAAATCTAAATATTTTAATTATAAAAAATTTTATAGTACATTTTAATTAAATAATTTTTTACCGATATGATGCTTTAAATACCTTTTAAATAAACTTTCAAAAATTTTATTAATGAAGATAGAAAGAAATCAATTCTTAAGAAAAAATAAGAAATAAAATATAAATTTATTCATTTAAAGCAGCGGTCGCCAAAGCGATCGATATAACAATAATAGGGATCGATTCAAAACTAAGAATCTTCAGAAAAATATAAAGCATCATTCAGCAGATAATATTTAATACAGTTAATTTGGATTATTGAACGACGATGTAATTAAGAACGAATCCTCGGAATAGTGACATGAATAGAATCTGCTATAATTTCAGAAGTCAATCAGGTAAAGCCAAAATGATGCATTCATCAACAAGCAAAACTAAAAAGAAAGTGAAGATGAAAAATGATGTCCATATAATAATATATACTATGTTTTACATACAATAACGCTGCAACCATATAATAACACCATATGTAAACATATATGCGTCTTTTTTTTTATTGTCCAACTAAATAATAGTGGAACAGAAGTAATCGATGATCGATCATGCTTGGCTTTGCATGTTTTTTTCCCCTTTATCCCACTTGGTAGACTGCAACATCTAGACCAAGTTCAAGTGATCTTATGGAAGGAGGGAAAGAGGAAGGGCAGCTTCTGTTGTGATGGGAGCACCCGTAGGTAAAAGTTTGGCGTGGCTCCGTGTCGCTGAAGAAGGAGGACAGTGCCTACCGGGAGGACTTTACGGAAACTACCCCCCATTTGCGTGTCGTAAGGGAGAAAAACCGCAAAACTCTCACCAGGTAGTCTGACTCACGAGACAAGATGCTGAATAGCACAAACACCATCGAACCTCCTCGTTTTCTGAAACAGCATTCATCTACAACAAAGCCGCCAGCGGAATTGAACCTTCGCCCTAATTCTCACCATCGGCGCACGTTGCCACTGAGCCACGAGTCGAGTTCCTTTTATTTCTTAACCATTACATTGCAACAAAATGTCAAAAGTAAGTCTTTACTACTAATATTTTGATTAGAATTTCCCTATTGCAATCCATGACGCTAACTCAAAGTAAAGAAAAATAGCCTGCGAAATTGTCAATAAAGAATGACTAATGGTTATAAAAAACATTATCATGAGAGAACACATATATATATATTGACCCGTTAACAGGTAGCGTCTACTATACCAAGTAATGAGAATAAATTTGAAAAAAAAATTATCACAAAAAAAAAAAAAATAAAAAAAAAAAAAAATAAAAACCCTTTACGTAATGTTGGCTTTCAAAGTCAGTTTTAGATATGTTAACATATCTATGATGGTGGAATACCACTTCGATGAGCAAATGTTTTTCTCTAAGAACGATGAAGAGGAAAATAATATTATCAAGAGAAACGCCTGGAGTTACAACATTTGCATGTCACAATGGAAAAACTAGGGAAAACTCCAATCAGGCAGTCGATATGAAATTGTCTGTGATAATTCTGTATTACTCGTCATTAAAACAGTGGCTGCATCAGTGATTTTCAAATTTTCGTAGGATTTTTGCTTGAAGGTCTCTTTAAAACTTTTTTTGTTTTTGACTGATCGGGAATATTTTAATAACATTGAAAAATTAAACTAATAAGTCAATTATAAACTGGATGATTAAATAGGCCTTGTTCAGCCTTGCCCGAATTATGTAAATGGTTTTATAGTGCGCATGTGCATTCTTTTGTTTTATATTTAAGGCGAAGTAAGCCAAGATCTATGTTTTGTTTTATCAGTTTGTGAGTGAACAGGTTTCCAATAAAATGGATTCATATAGTGTTTGCTAATTATTTCTATTAATTTCACCCTCAAAATTGTGTATAGACAAGCCTATTAATTTAATAGGACATCCGAAATATAACCATCATTTAAAAAAAAAAATCAGAGTAAATCTCACCCAGAGACTCACCTTGCGGACCCTTGTTGAGAAACACTGGGTTACAGTATACCATATGCACATCCCCATCTTTTAGTACACTATCTAAATACTCTTTACAAATGGAATTTTGTTCGGAATACAAGTTTTACGAAATATTTTAATCGAAAATGATACTATACCTTCGCGTTTGTATAGGCTTATATTTCAACAAGTGTTTATTTATTATAGCAAAAAACACAATACAATCAGAGTCAAACTAAAGGAAACATGTTATCGTTTCTTATCCCACTTGATCGACAGCAATATCTAGACTAAGTCCATGAACCCGTGTGTTCTGAATCAATGGAACACAACTCCAGGACGATGATAAATGACAAAAAATGCAGCTTTTTTGCGGCACAAAAATATGGAGCATCTAAAGGGAGAAGTTTGACTTTACCCCGTCGGTTATACCCCCGGGCACTGGGTAGCCATTTTAGTCTCCTTTTACGACATGCATAGGCTACAGTGGGAGGCTTTTATAACCTGGATCCACACGGGGAGAAAGAGAAATTATAGTCTAGAGCAATTACATTGGGTACAAATAAAACACAGGGTTTGAATGGCCGAGTGTCTATCGCTCTGACGCTCGGTGACACAGGTTTCGAGTTCGAGTCCCGGCGGTGCCATGGATGTTTGCAGTGGTTCGGAATCCACTTTAAACCGTAGGTCTCAGCCTAATATGATCGCAGAGTGTTGTCTTCAGGTTTAGTTAGTCTTCAGCCCTGGTGGTTCTTCACTAAAAGTGAAGCTGCGTATTACCCTTAGTTATGGATGTCGCCTGCGACGGGATCCTTTGGACCTGGTGTAGGCTTTCCTGCACCAGGAGGATTAGTACCAACAACAAATTCAAAATATTTAACTTTTATACAGTCTTTGCATTTATAATATCGTTTGCAAAGACTTTATCACAATAATACAAGTACAATAAACAAATCGTATTCCAAAACTCACGTTTAAATAAATATGGTTGAAGCAAAAAATAAAAGCATGCGCACTGAAGCATAAAACATAAATATTGCAATAAAAAAATCCTAACAAAAACGACGTGAAAATAAATTGGACATGAATGCATTGCAGCAATCACCTGGCTAACATAAAAGAATGAAAAAACAATTGCATAATATTTGAATGACCATGACGAATTCCGCGATTTGCTAACACGGTTTCCCTTGCACAGCCTGATGACATCTCGTTATGTACCCACACAATAAAAAAAAAAGTCACCTTATAAATAAACATAATAAATGACCTTGAAGAATGAAATTTGTATGCTGCTGACTTTCGACAACGAATAGTGTTCTCTTAGAATGTTGAAGATTTTGAAATAATATACTTAGTTATAACAACACACACGCGTATGCAATTAATTTGCCTGTCGCTGTTTTTCTTTTCTTTTTTCGTTCTATTTCTAAGAAGTTGATAAATATCTCTATAATTCTTTTTCTTAAAAGAACATAAACATATGATAATAACATCTAATAAATTTCATTAAATTGGCACATTATTTAAAAGAAAAAAAAACCCGAAACCTCTCATCGAAAAAAATAATAATAATAGCGTTTTAAAATATTTAGTCTGGAGATTTTTTAAGTCTGTGAGCCGCATAGTCAGCCTATTCGCAATTCCAATCAATCCCTACTATACATATATAATTCGATCGTAATATTACAACGATTTTGTTTAAGTATTTGATTCGATTTCTGTAACCTAGAGGCAAAGTGACAGGCAATATTTTCTATTTATAGTTTTTATTTAGAATTTAATTATTTAATTACGCACACTGTAGTTATAGACATAAATTCTCAATTCTTAGTTCACAATGCATTAGGAAAAACTGAATGAAATATTTATAAGCAAATTAATGTCCAGATTTTTAATAAACTAAACTAATGATGTTCTTTTCGTTAATCTTCCATGAAAATGGGAATGCTTTTCAAAAAATTACCATACTGTGACTTTCTAAAGTAAAATTGTCATACGATGATGCATGCCGCTAGAAAACAAGGCAGATGTATTATTATTTACAAATTTCTTACATTTCCATCTTTTTTATTACAATTGAAATTTTTTTCTTACGTTGTCTCTACAGCCTAGTATGGTGCAGAGTCTTATTTAGAATTTGCCTTGTTGGCACAAAGTTTTCCAATTAGTCATTCCAGTAGGCAGGCAGGCAATGTTTCATAGCAAGAGGGAGAGCCACTTTTGGTCCAGCTAAGCTAAACAATTATGCAAATTCAAGCTATCTTGCAAGTTGCTGCCCACTCGCAACGTAGTATCCACCATACATTTGGAGAGGGCACAAACCTTCCTCGCACAGTCTATAATTGGTTTAAGAAACTCCAGGGTGGCCAATTCCATTTCCAAAAACAGTAAAGAAGTGATCGGCTCCCACTGTTTGTCAATGACTGTTTGTGAGCCTATAATGAGCTGATCCACACTTGTCATCATGTGAGTTGGCTGAAAGTTTTGCAACAGCTATTCAGCTGTATGGGCTGAACAAAATGATTATTACAGATGAGAAACTGTGTATGTACTGGAATAGGAACCACAAAAGAGGCTGACAGATAATAACAAAGCACAACCTCAAGTAATACTGAAGTACTCAGTACACACTGAACCAAAAGAAGCTCATGGGTAGAGTTTGGTATGTTGCAATTAGTTTACCATTCAATTATACTCTCAAAAATTACAATAAGGGGCAAACTACAATTGCATAAAATAAATAATAAAAAATAATTGCAAGAAAACGACAAGAATTGACTGATACCAAGTTTCTACATGATAACGCTCGGTCGTTTGCAGCACTATTTCGTTGTATTGCGCGAAAACTTTGTGTTCAACCAGATAAAATGTACAAGAAAGTGCCATATGGCCAGCTTGATATGTTATTTTTTATTACGTGCTAACAGAAATAATATTGACTTCTTAAGTATATTTATTTCGGAGATGGAGAAGTAAACATTTATGAAAAAGTGATAGATTTTTTGGAGTGAGTAAAACACGAAATTTTCAGAACAGTAAAATAAAAATTTGGAAACACAAACATTCCTGGTCCATCCTTTTATGTTTTGATATAGTTAAAAGTTAAGATGTATTCAAATGACCAGTAAATTTTTTTGCGATTAATTTTTATACCCTTAGTAATACATACATACATACATACACACACACACATATTACATAGATATATAATTAGAAATATCTCATACAATTCACTATTATATCTTTATCCCCAATAACTATCTGAGTTTACATAAAAAAAAAAAAAAAAAAATTCCAAAAGTTGCAAGCTGGTTTTCATATATTGAGAGGTTTTTAGATCTGAAAATTAATAAATATCGAAAATATTTGCGGAACTATAAACAACATTTACAACAATAAAAAAAAAAATTACAAAAACAAAGATATATTGTTTTTAATAATCTCTAATTTGACTAGTTTGCGAAGTTCTGAAATTCTCTCGTTTCGGCAAACAAATGTTCATGTTCATTCACTTCATGAAAATTTATATAAAATGTAATTAGAATAGCAAAATGCTTATTCAAATTATTAAAAAATGGAGAACAAGGGAATGTTACAATAGTTATGTAGTTATTAGTTAAGCGAGTGAACAAATAGAATTCGCTATTCTTTCCTTTGTCAAATATTGCAGCATTCGAATTTTAGTTTGAATAAAGCATTTAACAATTAATGCAAATAAAATTTTAACAGCACATGAAAATGTAATTCTTAAACGGAATGCTCCCTAAATCAATTAAAAGATTTCATCCAGTTACAAGCCGGGGAAAAATCAGCAATTTCTAATCATCTATATTTTTCAAGGTATCCTTTATACATATCACAAGGATGACAATTTAAATGATATGAAGTCCTAATAAGTAAAAGGTATACCCATAAAATATCAAATATAATACAATAAATACTTCCCAATAGTGTTAGATGAAAATATTAATAGCATTTAAATATTGAAAGATAATTTTCTAATATTTTATAACATATCTTATTCATTAAAATCATTAAAATAAATTAATTGTAACTTAAGGCCATATAATTTAATTAGTTGGTTTAAATACGTAGTTAAATTTAAAAATTAATTACTGTATAATTATTATTAAATTATTTACTGTATCTATATTGTATATCTGTATATTTGTTCGCCGTGCTGACATTGTCGTAGCATGAAAGTTAGATGTTCTGATTCAGGGTACATACAACAATTGTATGATTCTGGTAACATGTCTGCCCTCTTGTGCAGAATGATGGTCGCTGAGAATGCGCACGGCATTCTGTATGGCTCTTCTGAGTCACCAATTCCATATCCTCACGACAGTCTTAACATCTCGAAGAAAGTCAGCAACAACATTGTGGGAGGATAATTCCCATTCTCGAAAAATCATGATCAAATTAGACATAATTACAGAATCATGATCAAATCGTATGAATTGAATCTTTATACAAGCAATTAATATGAAAAAAACGTTTTACAATCTTCGCTATTATACAGATTATAAGTAGCGTTATTCCTATATATTTTGAGAGCATTTGTTGAAATTCTAATCATTCACATGTTCCAGCATATTGTAAATACTTAAATTTCGTTTCTATTACGTGCCGTTTCATGGCGTAGCAATTTTAACAATAAGCATTAGTGAGCGGTCATAGATATCCATACGAATGAAATTCGAGCAATTAAAATTAACTACTATAGTGTTTATGAATTTAACTGTAAGTTAGTGAATTCCAATGAAAATATGATTGGTTTGGTTTGTCACTCTATACATTTCATCTCACTCATTTTTTGCACATAGGACTAATTAGACATGGACTTATAGTTTCCGAACTGTTAACAAACAGCCATGCCACCGCCAGGATTCGACGCTGAAATTTGTGCTACCAAAGGCTAGAGTGCTAGCCACTAAGCTATAAGGTCCTATCGAATGAAAATATGAAGCCACAAAGTTTTCAGATATTTGCTTGTGCTTATTGAGAAGATTTCGAGAATTGACAAAATCCCATTCTAAAATCTCATATGTTAATATGGATGGTCGTATTCTAACTACTATGTAGAATAATACTAATTCTATTGACTATTTTGAATGTCAATTTGTGTAGAGTAAGTATAGATGAAAGAAAATATTAAAATTTTGTATTTTGTACCTAATAATACTTACTGCAATACTTAGTGTAAATAAATTATGAAATCAAGTTATTGTGATGAAGTTAGATTTCTATTTTTCATTAATTATATTAGATTCTGGATTGTAAATAAGTTAATAAATAATTATCCAAAGTCAGGTGCATCACACACGGTTGTCCAATAGATTAATCATAACAGATAGTGTTACCAAGTAGTATCTTTTAAATGAAACAGCCGAGTTATACAAAAATCATAATTAAATTAGATGAGTATGCATATAATTAATAAGAAAAAAGAAAAATATGCATTCAGAACAAAAGAAAAGAAAGTTAATAAAGGAAAATAAATAATGACATGTTCGATCTACGGTTCGTGTCTGTAAAAAAATCAAATTTAAAAGTTCCTTATAAATGTTTACGATAATTAAGTAGTTGTCTTTATATCAATAATCTTTATCTTTTAATTATCTTTTTAATTGCTGGTTTGATACATGTATGTAAGTTTGCAATGTAAAGGTCACATTCCACATATGTCAGTCATGCAATAAAAATGAATGACCACACCATAAATGCACGATAAAAAAAAAAATATCATTTATTACAGTTTTATTCGGCATCATCATATGTTTGAAATAAAAATTTTAGGTTGTTTTTTTTAAGGTTTCAGTTATAACGATTCCACTAAAATCGAGTATAAATTTATTTTATTTCCTTAAGCCACTTTTTTATTGATAATATATTTTTACGACTACTGTACCTGAAGTTGTTCAAGAAAAGTGTAGGAATAATATTAATATCTTTCAGCAATATTATACGTTATGATTAATATAACCATAATATGATATTCAAATAAATTATAAGACCCTTGAATAATTAAATGAAGTAATTCATTAATTTTAGTTAGATATTTTTTATATGTTATCTTCTGAATTATCTTACAACAAAACACGACATTAAACAGTGGGCATTTTGTTATTTTTGAAAACAAAAACAAACAATTTATTTAAAAACAATTGTTTTTAAAAGAAAGAAACAATTAAAAAAAATATGGCATACAGAAATGTTGCATTGGTTTATTACATTTTCAAACATCTTTCGCAATGTTTATTTGGCTCAAATTACTAATTTATGGAAAAGACAATGTATTCAAATGATTGTTATCTTGTTTGTTTGTTCGTTTTGAAAGGATGAAAATATAAGTGGAGAGAGCGCAATGGTTGACTGAATAGATAACAACAGACAGTGCAGAAAATATACAATTAAGAATGACAAATTTTTTATCCCCAAGAAAAAGAACGGTTTGCTAATTTTTTCTTGAATATCTCAGCACTTTTGTTTCCAAGTCATTAGTATACATGATATGATGTTTCTTGGCTATAATAAATACAACAGTTTAATTTATTTGGTGAATTTCGCTTGAAAACTATACCAATAGAGATAGAAAATTTGGATTCAGAAAATTTACCATACAATATCAATCTTCTCATCTCTATATTTGGTTTGATTTGTCTCTCTCTACGGTCATTTTGTGCACACTTTGGGTCTACAGTCCTTTTGTGCACACTTGTGCTAATTAGACCGGGACCTACGGTCTAACGTGGATTCCGAACCATTAACAAACATCCTTGCCACGGTCAGAATTCGAACCTGAAGCCTGTGGTATCAACAGTCAGAGCGCTAGCCAATTGGCCATCAGGTGCATCTCATCTCTAGAAGATGAATATATACACAAAATACAATAAAATGCATCGTTAGATCATTGATATTTTACAAATATAGGTTTTATTACAAAATTGCAGTATTTATGTAATTAAAATAGTAATAATAAATATTTTCGTTATTTTATAGAAATATAATGGATTTAAAGTAATCAAATTCCCAGTATTCAAGATTGAAGTAATAAAAAACACGGACAACAATTACATCCATATAGGCAAGCATTCAGCTTCACATATTCCACGTTCTTAAAAAAAACTGCAGAACTGCTTTTCGTACATGAAACATGTAAAAAATAATTAAACATTCTTAAAAAAATCAGACTAAAATTATGAACAGACACATACCGTCGGTTATTTTGGTATAGTTCCGCGATGTTTTAATTCTTCTTTGCAACTCTTTACCCGAAGAAGTTAAAAATCCATTCAGGCCTATCAACTTTGCGCGACCAACTTTCACAGCGTCCATCATTCTCGATCGAGGAAAGCAAAACCGAAAGAACTTTTTTCTCTTTCCCCCTTCCAGCCGAGTCAGTCAGCGTGTCGTTGTCACAGAGCGAGTCACCGAATAGCACGCGGAACAATTGCAGTTTGAAAAGTCGACGTAAAGTATGAGCGATTCTAATCACGAGTGGGCATTAAATACTATTTTTATATCTATCATTCCATTCAAGGACAAAGTGATTGTTTTCTTAAGTTACGAGCATAAAACACAGACGCGCTGTCGATCTTAGAAGAACGAGACAAAAAAAGAAAAGAAAAATGCCCCGTTTGAGCAGATATGAGAAAAAAAAATTCATATTAATAATAGTATTCATAGTCTTTTAAAATATGATATTACATTTGCCTTAAAAAAATATTTTCAAAAACAATTATAGGAAATGAAATAAAAAATAAAAATATTACTTAGAATCAGATTACTCAGTATCTAATTGATACATACTATATAGTATCTATGTAGTATCCAAACTACTATGGTATACATACTATATAGTATCTTTGTAGTACCTGATACTACTATAGCATCTGATATACATACTTTATAGTATCTATATGTAGTATCTGATATACATATTATATGTATTTGACGTCATCATATACATGTAGTAATTTAAGTTTATTAAAATTTAATTAATATTATTTAAGCAAAGTGTAGACTTACTGCATCTTAGGAAATATTTTATTTTATTAAAAAAAGTTTCAATCCATTTTTCCCCATTTAAAATAAAATGAATTAATTTATGTAACTAAAATAAAACAAATATTATGAGAAACAAATATAAAATCAAATAATGTTGTTAATTTAATGATTTTAACGAACATTTCGGTTAACTGCAAAGATCCATGAAGAAATGCCTAACTAACAATATTTTTAAATATAAAAATAAAAATATATAAATTTGGGGTGATAAAATATATTAAAGCTAAACTTGTCAATCTTCAATAACTTAATTTATTATCTATAAGCAAAAATCATTGAATTAAAAAGAAAATGCAAGCACTGCGTATTGCAAATTTTTATACATATAGTGTGTAAATGTATAAAAATAATGGAACAGAAAAAAAAAACCACAAAAATTATGTACAATTATTTTTTTTAGTTCATTTAAAACATTTTAATAAAATATTCAGAACATTTAAAACATTCTTATTCTCAACATGTTCAATTTTTTAAAAATTTTTATAAATGAGATTTTTCTTTCTTTTTTTTAAAGTTTTTATAAAAGGAAAAAAATTAAATTAATTATGTTTTTTGCAATCTAAATTTAATGACATTTTGAATTTTAATAAAACAGAATATTATAAAATTTCTTAATTTGAGCCCTTAATATTATTCAACTGTAAACGAAAAGTTTATAAAGAATTTGACAATAAAATAGAAATTTAAACAAAATTTTTTTAGGAAAACAATTGTTTTTAAATATTACTGACAATTACATCTTTAATATAATGGGAGTTTCAAAAAAAAAAATATTTATTTCGTTCTATTTTATTAAAAATGTATTGTCATTGAAGAAAAACTGTTAAAGGAGCTTAGCTACGTTAATTCAATATCAATGTTTATGTCAACATGAAACCATATTTCATGTTGACATAAACATTACTTTTTTTCAACATTTTATTTACTTTAATGAAAAGTCTTTTAATCTAATTTTTTTTTTTTTTAACATTTAACCAATAAAATTTTGCTTAGTAAGTTATAAAAAAAAAGTTTTATTATTTACTTAATTCAACAATGCACAGACTGTGGTTCGGCTGATCATATACCCATTTAATTTTAACCCATTAATAGGCATTTAATTGAAAAAAATAAAAATTTTGATGAAACTTTAAACCAGAAAGCATTATCATCCTGCATTAATTTAGTAAAAAGGGATACTTATCTTTCAAAATTAGAAAAATACGTTATTTAATGTTAAGTAAAATATGTTATCTTTTTATTTTATTCCACAGATCATATCTTTTTGTCAATAATGTGCCAGCTTGGATACAGGTTTCTATCTCTCTCTATATATTTTCTTTCATTTTTACAATATGATGCTGCTAAAACAAATTGTTTTTTTTAATTACACTGAGCAAAATATATGAGATTGTTACTAAATAATACAGTGAAATGCGCAAGACTGATTAGATCAATGCATATTTGTGATGAAACATTCTTATGAATAAATAAAAAAAAAAAAAAAAAAAAAAAAAAAAACGAAAACTAAAAATAATTAAAATTTGATAAACAACATAAATAATTTAAATATGTCTTTATTGTACTTTCATAAATAAAGGAAGTATAAAAAATGCCCGATAATTTATTCAGGTTCTTTCTGCGCATCCCTCGTTTAATTAAAAAACAAAATAATTAAGCGTTAAAAATCCATATTTGGCTTTATTTTATCAAATAAATTTTATATTAAATTTTTTAAATAATTTTCACAACTCTATTATTTTTTTATTAAAGAATATCATTACTAAAGGATACATTTTTTATTTGACGATTATTATTTTACATCCAACACTCCCATAAAATTATAGAATTTAAGAAATAACAACAACTATTTTTGTTATCTATTAGAATTACTATTATTTATAAATTTAATAAATAAAATTATAATACCAAATAGCAATATGATTTATAATTTAGTAAACATTTTATTGTTTTCGAATATATTTCATAAAAGACGAATTATTTAATATTATTCAAATGTTTTTAAATAAAATTTGTCAGAAAGAGTAAACAAACATCACTTTCAGTTTATTATTCACATTATTATCATTTCAACATTAAATTTACCTGAAATTAATCTTCATTTCATAAAATTTGAAACAATTTAATTTTGATCATATTTATACCTCTGATTCAAAAATCACGTTTATCTTAATACTAAAAAAATTTATAAAGTTGTTTATACCTTGAAAAGGTAAAAAGAAAAAAAAAAATTATATGTTGAAATAGTCTGGAATAAACAACTAGATAAAACAATTTAAGACTGATATCTCAATTTTCTTGAAAGATTCCATTAAATTCATTTTAGAGATTCAAAAAAAAAAAAAATTGTTTACAGATAGATACCACTGGAACAATGGCTGGGTTTTCGAGTTCAAGTTATTGAGAACAGTTTATCTTTTACCGAATTCAATATTATCACTAAAAAATAAATTAAACTGATAAAAACAAACTAAAATAGCTATCATATCTTTTTAAAAACTTTCAAATTTTAAGGAATTTTATTTTTGGATCAATTATTTCATTAATAAATAAGATATGTATTAAAGTGTAGAACAATTTTCGTATGTCCCTAACTTTATAATTAATTGTTGAATTTATTGTCGAATGTTTTTTGTTTCCTTATTTTAAAAATCTTAATTTATGTAGTTGAAAACACACGCACAAAAATCACATATTACATTTGTTTTATCTAAATTATTAGTGATAATTGATCATGTAATATTTACTCAATGATATGCACATGATCGTTACATGCAGTGATGTATTTTTTATACATTAAAAAATATATATTTCACTTTAGTGCCTTGCAATAATTGAAAAATAAAATTTAATTAAACTGCTATCAGTTAGAGTCACTGTAGAAGTCTTTTTTTGCAATATGATGCTTATTGCAGGAAAAACTTGCCCACATTTTAATCAAAAATAATTATTTTTAAAGACAATCTATATACTAATGTAACAATATTTTTGTACCTCAAATAAAGGACAAATTTAAAAAAAAAATCTAGCATATGATTTTAAGAATATTATAAACAAAACAAACTTTGTTCACTAGCTTAATAAACAAACCAAACGTCACATATAAATTTGTTATGTGTGATTAATAACTTTATTAATTTATCAATGATTAATTCGCAGGTTAATTAAATTTATATTTTTGTTGCTATTAAATTAACCTTAGTTATTTTTAGAAAATGTTCATGCTACATTTCTTTAAGCACCAAAAAAATTTAGATTTTACATTCGTTACACAGGCTTGCCAAAATTTCAGCTTATGAAAACTTTGAAGAATTATAATGGTTTATTATCATTCTAAGGTATTCATTTTTAAAATAACCTTTACTTTTTTTGACACAATTTTTTAAATAATTTGTGATTAACGCCTTACGGGCGCATGTAATTTGCTATATTTCATAATTGGACGAACTTAAAGTTATGTAATTTTAGATGAAAATAATATTTTATAAATTGCAAACAATGGAACTATCTACATAATCTTAAAAATTGCTTTTAAATTAATTTTAGACATTTTTATTAGATTTAAGACTTTCATATTTATTTCTCTTTTAAATAAATTGCATCCCTCGCATTTTCTTTATAAGATGATTCTGAATTATTAAAAGAAAATCAGTTTCTTGCAATTATGCTCGCATTGAAACAAAATGATCCTGGGATTTTTATTATTATTATTATTATTAATGTTTCATTCTTTTTCCTTAATATCGCGGTTAAATTATGCTCTCTTTACTTTATGTTATGATTTTCTCAAGGAGAAATCGATGGATGAATGTAAAAAATAAAAGCATTTGAAGAGTTTTTTCCGCCCACATATTTCCAATTGCACTAGTTTGTGTTTCATATTACGTACATTGCTTCTACTTCATTGAGCAAAGAGCTCATGGTTGGCCAAAGTTGCCCTATGGCTTGAATTTCGAGATGGGAGATATTTCCCTTTTACGAGCTAGGGTTGTCGCCGGTCCTACGCCCAACACTCTACAGTCATATAAGACGGGAGCAACAGTTTAAGGTGGATTTCGAATCTACTAAATATTCATGGCACCACCGGGACTCCGAATATGAAACCTGTGGTACCAGCGCTTCGATCACACGGCCATCAGGCATGGATTCTCAACCACTACGACACTACACCACATCACTGTACGAGGGGTGCAGTAGTGGACAGAGCTGAGTTGCCCCAATACTGTTCGGGAATGATGTCGGAAAGAAATCTGATTGGTCTCTGTGACACTCTCTACAATCATATAAGACCGTATTTACGCCTTTTAAAGTGGATTCCGAACCACTCCAAACAGCCCCGGCACCAGCGAGGACTGGAACTGAAACCTGCGGCACCGAGGCTCTAATCACGGCCATCAGGCATTTCATTATTGCTTTTAATTATTCCGAATTTTTTTATTTATTTTTTTTTTATTATCAATAAGGACGTTTATATTTGTTAATAAGTTCAAAAGGGGTTTTCGGTTGAAAATGCCGTTCAAAAAAAATAATCAGCAATCTGAAATCTGATTATTTTGTACGACAATGTTTTTTTATTCCAATGGCAGATTATGAACAGTTACGCAATAGCAATAAAAGAACAGAGAATACAACAAAACATGCTGAAACAAGTTCATTAATCTAACATATCTCTAGCCTCCCTATATCGCTCGGCGAGAAAAAGGAGTCTTTGCCTCGAGAGCAGGGACAGTGCAGTGGGCTGGGTGTGGAGTCCATGGGCACTCTCAGAGCTGCACAGAGTGCATATCGGGGAAGGAACAATTTTTGAGTCTGTAAAGATGGTTTCGTTTTGCCCAGGCAGTCGCCATCCGGTAGTCCGGAAATGAGCGACTGCCTTGGGCTAATATACGTAAC
>BPLR01014045.1:0-161192 GCA_021605095.1 Caerostris extrusa
GTTATTAATTATATAAATATTTCAAACTTAAATTTATATTTCTTCTAATAATCAACGAAATCACATTGATTTTTTTTTTTTATTCAAAATAACCTTGTAGCTGCCCGTATAGGTTTAGAAATTTTTTTTTTTTTTTTTGATTTGTATTGATAGCAAAGGCATTATATGATGGTTCAAGACTGGTCGTTACATAAATTATATAAATCTCTAAATAAATTTTAAGTTGGACAGAAATGTTACATAAAAACGAATGGTACTCAAAAAAAGTTTTTCCCTCTCACAAGACATTACAAATGTATTATTAATCATTTCTGTATCCGTAATGATCGCCGTGCAATGCTTGTAACGAAACACCAACGTCGTTGACCTGTTAATGAATTCGACATCTCTTGTCACAATTTATGTCACGGGGATTGAGTCTGCGTGTTCTTTTTTTTCCCAAGGAGGCCTCGTACCGTGCGGTTTAACTACTTTTATTGCACGAGAGAACTTTTTGTCATTCTGTCTTTTTTAAACTTGCATGTCATTTGAAAATCGATTCCTGGTTGCATAAATATCCGTTGGAAAAATCCAACGGATAAAAACGGTTATAAACAAAAGTGTTTTTTTTCTCATAAATGACGAACATTGAAATAAAAACATTGTAACTGTTATGTTTTTATTTAATATATTAAATATTTAATTATTCATTAATTTGTTTTAATAATTATACATTTACATTTTCCATCAGAAATGCAATGGCTCACACTGTGGCTCGCTGTCCGTTTCATAATATATCAGTTTTATTTTTTTAAAATATAATAAGTAAAAACTTTCTTGAAAAAAACTTTCAAATTTTGGTGAAAAGATTAAAACATGGGAGATGATGTAACTTTATAATAATAATAAAATATAAACATTTAAACATTAGGAAAAAAAATTTATTCAATTTTTTTTTTTTTATTTATTTATTTTTTTTTTTTTTTATGCAATTTAAAAGATCAGAACTTTCGATAGTAACTTTTTAACCTGGATGCTGGCAAGAACCCAATTTATGCATTTTTTTATTTGTGTAATATTTATTGCTTAAACATGTTCTATTTATAAAATTGCGCTGTGAGTAACCACTCACAGCGCAGATAAAACATTAAAAATCCAAGTGTGTTTGGATTAAATATATTTATAAATATGTGTTAATCCAAACAATATTTATATTTTTTATTGCAATTAAAAAAAATCAGAATTTTCTATAGTAGCTTTCTAACCTGAATTATAAATGTTATGTTAACTTTCTAACAAACAATATTTATATTTTTATTGCAATTTATACATTTTTTTTATTGAAATTTAAAAGATCAGAAACTTCTATAGTAACTATCTAACCTCGATGCTAGTAAAAAACCCTATTTATGTAATTTTTTTTTTATTTGTGCGATATTTATAGCCAAAACATGTTCCATTTTAAAATTGCTTTGTGGAAAAACGTAAAAAGGCCCAAGTTTGTTTGAATGAACGTATATTATTTATAAACAAATATTTTTGGGCATGAAAAAAAAAAAAATTGAGAAATAAAAATCGATTGAGTAATGATTTGAATTTGGCTATTACAAAAATTGACTTAAATACTAAATTATTTATTCAATTAATGTAATGGTAACATCAAACTTATTATTTATTTTTATTATATTATATTATTTATTTTTCATTGAATTATTTAAATGAAATAAAACTACGTTAGATAATTTTTAATTTTTATTTGGTGCCTGCTTAAATGGCTTAATAGTAATATATTGCGGTAGTTTTTCGAATTCATAAAGTGATAGTGGTTGCTTACAAGTTTTCTAGACAACACAATCAGCCTGTATTTCGGAAAT
The DNA here is from genome assembly GCA_021605095.1 of Caerostris extrusa. Lineage (NCBI taxonomy): Eukaryota > Metazoa > Arthropoda > Arachnida > Araneae > Araneidae > Caerostris > Caerostris extrusa. Next base: position 1,854 of record BPLR01014045.1, read on the forward strand.
GATGATTATCATTTTCTCAGATTTAAACAATAGGCAATGATATACTCCATATTGCTTCCTTTGCAAAAGTTTTGCTGTTGACCTATTTAATATCCATTTATTTTGTGTCAATGTTTTTAAAACTCGTTGTTTTGAAATACATCCATAAGTGTAAAAATGGTTTGGTTTGTGTTAAAATAACTTCAGCCTTTAATAATAATAACAATAATAAACTTACTCGCAAACTAATTCTCACCAGTTTCTGTTTTGTTTATTTATTTAGCTTTGTTTTATAGTCGAAATCAAACTATTATCTGAAAATAATATAAATAATTATTAATAATAATATTATTATTAAACTTTTTTCAGTAAGCTTGTCTTAGCAGATACTTGGAAATGAATAGCATTTATTTAGAGTATACAAATAATTTCTATTTTTTTTTCAGTATAATTTTAAGAAAATAAAAGATAGCCGACAATTATCTTAAACGATGATTATGTTTATTTATTTATATCGATTTGTTGTCATGCAACTGATGCCATCGTTTGTGATTATGACTTTTCAATTTCGAAAAACCTGTTTTAAACACACAATTGTTATACGCTCTAACGCACGTAAGCGCATAAAAAAAAAAAACTCGATAGTTATTCAACATATATTTATTTCGTTTATATATAAACAATAAAAATACGTAATAAAGTATAATAAAAAGTAAATAAAAGAATTTGATGCAGGATTCTACAAGAGAGATAATTATCTAAGATAAGTGCTGAATTTTTTATATAATATGTATTTTAGTTTGATTTTTTTAGTTTTGTATTTTCAAAGTTTTATTTATTGATTTTTGTTGCACCCTTAAAATATTTATTCACGAATATACTCGTATGTTGATCCAAACAGATTTGTGTGTTGTAATAACAATTCGTGTTAATAGCAACAGCGAAAGACGATGTGAAGATATAATATTAATAGTATTTGGTTTGATTTTTTTGTAGTCTGATTGGTGAAATGATTTTTATTCATTGATTTTTGTGATATTCAATCCTGAAAATGTTTGTTCATGAATGTATGTTGATCCAAACAGATTTGGGTGCTTATAATATTAGTTCGTATTAATAACAATAATTTAATTAACAATTAAGGAGCGAAGACGATGTAAAGATTTAATATTAATATTATTTGGTTTTGATTTTTGTAGTTAGATTCGTCAAATGTTTTTTATTGTTTGAATTTTGTGGTATTCAATCTAAAAATATTTGTTCACAAATGTATGTTGATCCAAACAGATGTGTGTGCTTGCAATAACAATTCGTTTTAATAGCAAGAGCGAAGACGATGTAAAGATTTAATATTAATAGTATTTGGATTTTGATTTTGATTGGTCTAGTAGCTTTTATTTATTGATTTTTGCGGTATTCAATTCTAAAAAATATTTTTTACGAATGTATGTTGATCCAAACAGATTTGCGTGCTTGTAATAACAATTCGTTTTAACAGCAAGAGCGAAGATTATGTAGAGATTTAATATTAATATTTTCTATAACAAACGCGTGTTCTATTTCTTTTAGCTTTTCTAATTTGAAATGTTCCTGAGAATGCCTTCTCACGTTCTGCAACTCTTAATTATTTTACAAGTAACAAAAGTAACGGCAACGACTCAATTTGGCTAAACCCAATTCTCTCTCGGAATTTCTTTTCTCTTCTTTTTATTTTATTTATTTTTTTTTTAAATTTCAGTTCTCAGTTTTCAGAAGACAATGCATTTGGAGCTGCTCCAAGTTTCTTAATCTGATACTTTTCAAGTGTGAGCTCATTGCTTCTATCGATTTTGTGTGTACAAGAAATTTGTGAGAAAATTATAACGTACATAACCAGCACTATATGTTAGTCATTTAATTGGTGCACTGAGTCCGCCAGGGTATAGGAGATCTCTGCGTTACATATCATTCTCGAGATATGCACATAAAGAAATGTGCACGCTTGTGAATTATTTACATAATTTTAAATTTATATCCAAAATATTAAATTTATATGTATTTTAAATTTATATTCTTTCAATTCAACTGTAAAAATCTTTATGGTTGTCGCGAGAATAATTCTTAAAAAAGGGTATTATGAATCTTCATGTTAATTGTTATTGTTTTCGTATTCCCCTGAAGAGTACAAGGGAATCAAATATCGTGGTGCTCCCGAATAATAGAAATTTTTGCATAACATTTTTTTATCATCCGATATTTTTTTTCTTCTAGCAAAATGCTCATGCTTCCAATGCTCAAAAGAATGTACCTATTGCGCATGCTTATATATAATACTTCATTACTGAGCTATTCCTATGAGCATGCGCTAGGAAGAAAAATATCGGACGATAAAAAAAAAACATTATGCAAAAACTCTCTAATATTGGCTATGTTAATTGCCAGCTCGGAGTATATATCTTCTCCCGAAGGATGGTTTAGACAATGCATGGCGGCTGCAACAGCTGGGCAATCCAAGACATGGATGGATAGTAAGCTTGACATCTGGGCAGTTGCCCCTTTTTGGGTATTTTTAATGCCATCAGCAGAAATTTTCATATTTTTGTGGTGCTTCATCCTTAATCCTATGAGAGTAGTAGCTGTTTTTCTGCCGACGTTTAGTTCTGTAATTTGGTATTTAATTTTAATTTTGGACGGAATCATAAGTCTAGATTTTGGCAAGGCATTTGCATCTTCAAGGGAAGTAAAAATGTCAGTTTGATCCAGACTTCAGGCATTCTTCGCCAAAGAATCTACAAATTCATTAAATTCCAAGTCCACAGGAGGATCCATTGCAGGATACATATTCTGTGCAAGCACTAGTTTAGTTCTAAAAGAGATATAATATTGAAGATCACACTTGTGAAACCTTTATTAAGAGCCTGTAAGACAGACTTTTAGTCAAGGAACATACTAATTCCATTCATTTGTTGTGATGGAAGTAGACTCGGATAGGCCTCAAGTGCCTTTTGAATGGAGAGCAGTTCTCCCGTGAAGTTTGATACAATTTTTTCCAGCACCGGCAGCTCTTTCAATTATTTGCCCATCAGGTAGCAGCAAAACAGCAACTCCGTAATAAAACGTTGAGTCGGTAGGCAGATGAAAAGGATTAATGTTGATCCATCAGTGTAGCCTGTGATTGTGTGATGAAAGGGAATTTAATGTTTTGATCCCTAAAACCTTTAGTTTCTCCTCTTGGAGCAGTGTTCAATAAAATCAAGGACTATTGTGGTATTTTAGGCACTGTCATGTTAATTAGTTTTATATATTTCTTCCAACATTAGTGAAACATTCACTTATTTTGAAAGAGGTTTATTAGACCATAAATTTAACAGTAAGATGCTTTCGTTTTCTCATACCGAGAAATTGGAACATGAGGTCATTTGTGACGGATTGTTTGGAGATTCAGCATACACCCACATTATGACACCACAGTTTGAGACGAACACCTCTGAAGATTAGTACCCTCCTCCCGGCCTATGGATTTTATATGACCATCCACGATACAGACATTGAAACTTTTGGTTCAGCACCACTTGGCAGGTGTCGAACGAGTTTTCGTTGTTCAGAAGCATAACACGCTATCCTCTAGACCTCTACTGCCTTTTACATCTTTAGAATACGAGATAAAAAGATATAAATAAAGTTGGGAAGGATAATAAGGATATAAATAAGATGTATATCTTTATATCTCTAGGGTGTTTCCATAAGACAAAATGTCACAATTTCGCATTTCCAAAAGTTTTATTACCTACTTATCTTTAATATTTTATGAATTACCTTTTAAAATGTAACTTAATTAAGGATTCTTATTTGAAAGGCATTAAAATTTTTAATACGAATGTGATGGTGCTTTTTAAAAAACGATGCGGTGCTTGACTTTTTAAAGAATTTTTATTTTTAAACTTAGACCGTGAGAATTGTAGTTTCTGTTAAAGTTCTCAATTCACTCAACATTTCATTTTCTCCCGTTTTTTCGATAGCTGTCATTATGTTACTTTCTTTCGCCATTTCTCATACTTAGTTTCTATCTTATTCTGTATCATTTTCTCTAAAGTACGTGTTGAAAAGAGAGACCTTAAAAAAATTGCTGTAATCTTCAAAAAAGTGCAATTTTATCGATGCTATCTATCACTTCAAAATAGAACTTTTTTTCTCATCAGATTTTGCTTGCGTTTCCAATTTTATTCGATTTCAGTATTTTTGAGCCTAAGATTTAACGAATATAAAGCTCTTTATTTAGAATTTCTAATATTTATAATATCTGATTATTGTTAGTCGTCGCCATCTTGATAAAAACTGATACAATTATCTAAATATATGACCGAGAACATTGTCCAATGTTTATCGTTGTTCACTTTGACCTCAAGAATGCCCTTGGTGAAGTTACTCAACGTATATGCAAAGATCTCGCTGGATAATCTCTGGTTGTCGAGAGAACTGTGGACATGAAGATTAGATAAGATGCTGATTTACCCTTACAGCTCAATGACCGTTTGGTCGTCACATTTATTTAAATCTATCAAGCAATTATTAAGTTTCATTAAAAACAGAAGATACCAGATATATAATCTAAATATATGTACAAAACAATCTGTGTATTTTTGCCATTTGCCTTCTAGGTACTAATAACGGTGAAACTGTTGGCGATTAATGTTGATATTTCTAAGACCAGTTGATAATATAAGTAAAAATATGAATAATGGTCTCTCTGAATCAACATCACTTGTTGGTGACTCGTCCACCAGAATTTAACGCACTTTTAACTGCTTTATCCGATCTATAGGGAGGAATAATATCGTCACTTCTATCCAGTCAGAACCTTTTGCATTATGAATGAATGGGAAACTATAGTAGACAGCTATTGTATATTTTAGCCACTATACAGAAGTCTTTTCAATTTGAGGATTCCAAACCCTACTAGAAACACAATAGAGATTGAGGCCCTCAATTTAGAGTGCATTTATTTTGTACTGACATGCTGTCTGTATAATAAATATGTAATTATATGGAATATAAATTTCCACATTTGTAACGATGTAACAATAATACGATACATAGATGGTTAATGTAATGGTTGTGCAAAGTCTCAGCCTGTGCTAGACCTATAATGGCTTCAAAAAGAGGGCCACTTTCAAGTTCATGGGAACACTTTAATTTTTATTTACAAGCAATATATGTATTATAAAGAACTCTATTTATTGCAAATTATTATATAAAAAAAAAAAAAAAAAAAATGATAAATAAAGAAATTTTATTTGCAAGTGCAGTTCACTCAAGGACGGAGATTTTCAGAGCTACGACGAATCTAATTGCCAGGTCTACGGCAGATCTTAATTATCACACGGCGTGATACACCAAATCACAAGGGGCTCACTTTGATAAACAGGCAGAAACTCCGGCCTATTCTGTCACTTCAGAGAAAAACAAAATCAGTACTTCTTGTATACTCGTCGCAGAACTCTCTTTCTTCTTCTCTAAACCCTTTATGAAAATCCGTCAAGAGTGTGGGGGATTCTGGTTCCCTCACTGCTCATTAGAGTAGACACTTTCTCAACCCATGGTCTATCACCCATAACGATGCTACAACTCATGGCGTAGTCCGTATTCCATCTGCAATTGTTTCGACCTGTGAAAATCGCGCAGACAATCGCTAACTTCATGACGTCTCATTATCCATGACACTGAATATCTGTTATCAGATTTGAGTGACAGGTTGTTCTCATTAGTACAAAACACCAATTGCATGTAATATAAATGTCCACAACACTGCTTATCTGCTTAAATTTGAGTGACTTGTTATTATGCACTATTTAAGGAATATATAGTCTATAATATTTAAATACAACTTGAACTATTGATAGTTTTTAATAGTAATTAACATAACTTATAAATTATCATACATGGGGAAATCATAGAAGACATTTTCTAATTTAAATTCACTTCCAAGAAAATAATCAGAATTATTAGAAGCGTTCTAATTAAAAAATTTTAATTCTAGTTAAATTTTAGTATCCTAATGGCATGCTAATATTTACTACAGATATAATCGATTAAATGATTGGTCTTGGAGGTTAAAAACATTTTAGTCATTTCAAGTATCAGCAGTGAGTCAATGATGTTTGAGCTGTGATATATTTCGATGGGTCACTTAAAGTATCCGTCGCATTTCAAGATATCTCAGGGACTCATTGACCTCCATAGACTGCAGTGTTCTTTATCTGAAGAAAGGAATGCTTTGTGATTCACTGACACTAGATTACCCTAACACTATTAATGCTATACTTATGTAATGCAATCAGTCCACTTAAATTGGATTGTTTGTTATTCCTTTAAATATTTCAAATAAACTGTGAACTTAGTGTTTTCTTTTAATCACAGTCTTACGAGTATTAAATACATTGAGTGATTTTTGTTCAATTTCTTCTATTAGCTCACACTCTCCCTATATATATCTTGTTCAAATTTTCAATCGCTCATAAAATACTTTTTATTCATCCACTCAACTTCAAATACATTTTTTTAAAACTTGTAGTGGATGACACTGGATGTTGATACAGTTTTTTTTTTTTTCAAATATTAATTCAGTAATTAAATTTAATTAATTAATTTTTTTTTTTTAGATTTAAGTTGCATGTATCTACCAATAGATGGCGCCAGATAAAAAAAAAATGAATACAAATTATTTATAAAGGATTTTCTGCAATGTGAAAAAAAGTAGGAATTGACTTAAAAATTTTTTTTTTTTTTTTATATTATATTATCATGTTTGTTGTAAGATTGCAAATTAACGCTATCCTGGGTTTGAAGAGGTACTACATAAATATAAATTACAGTAAATGCTATACATATAATATTATTGCTATACATAGATTTGATTGAAAATAAATATGAATTCTTGATTATTGCATTATGTAATGTTGTCGATTCCAACGGTTCCTATAACGTGCGCCAGATTGTAGTATTGTAGGTTGTGCATCGGGATTGTAACTAGGTGTGGTGGGATTGAGATACTTCAGGCACAAGTTTGAGAACTGACAGCTTTATTTACACACGCATAGGCAGCACACACATACAATTAGAGACAGACTATATTTAACACATTTAAACACATATATTTATAGGATCGTGTAAGGATTCCACTCTAGCCGAAAATAAAAGATACTTATATTTCGCGCATCCAGCGCATACCTACTTTCTCTCCTAATGAGAGTCTGTAGGCCAACTATTAAGCAGGGCAGCGTTGAATATATTTCCTCTCGGGATGAGATTACAAACTAAACGTTTCTCAGCAGAAGTGCAGGTTGCGCTGTACTTCCTCTTGGGTGAGATTCTCTTGGCCTACTGGCTATTTCTCTTACTCTTGGCATTGTGTAGGTTTGGTTTGTCTCTCTACTGTCATTTTGTGTACTCTTTGGGTTAATTAGACCGGGACCTACAGTTTCACGCGGATTTGAACCCTAACAAGCATCCATGCCGCCTCCGCCATGATTCGAACCTGAATCCTGGCGGAGGCGGCATGGATGCTTGTTAGGGGTTCGAACGCGAATCCTAGGAGGAAGCACGATTACAATTGGGGAGGGGAGAAGGAATTTAAGATATTTTTGTCACGTGCATATTCTGTATGAAGTATGCTTGTATTTTTATTTTATTAAAAAATGAAATCTATTTCTGCGCTAATATACCATTATAAGTTTTTAATTAGGAGGAGACTTTTGTAAATAAATTTCCCTTTAATAACAATTGTGTTTGTCGGCTGTGATTAATAATCATTTATAAACAATGTTGCAACTATAATTTTGATATATTTAGCAATAAAACTGCCGTTTGTGATGTGCATTGCTGATTGAGAAACAAAAATGTATAAGATAAGTTAAAATAAATTTTTAATGATCAATTCATATTATTATAATCAAACATTATTAAAATTTACAAACCAGTTATATTATTAATAGAAATTTAGTAAAAATACGGAATAACTCATTTGTAAATTCTCTTTAGATTTAAATCGTTTTTTTAATACATATATTACATTACTTGCAAAATGACCATGAAAGTAGATTTGCTAATTTTCCCCTTCATTACTAAACGGGCAGCAAGCTTCTGAGAGATTTGGTGGTGTCCGGTTGTCAACTCCACTTAATCTTCATTGACTCAATTAATTCTAAAATTAGATGACCTTGTTGAAAGTTAATGAGCGGAGCCGTTTTCTGTTGTTTCCTTTTATCATTATCATTTCATATCAATTTTTGATGCAAGCAAATCCCACGGTGAACAGTGGAATTCTTTTGTGGTCATCGAATCACGGATGGGATGTTCGACTCATTAGGTTCGATACGATTGTTTTCAGTCAAACAAAGTTTATAACAAGATTGGACTAATTGGATTTTTTTTTCATCAAAATTGGACCGAGGGTTTTTTATTCATTAATAACAACACGGCAGGTTCCATCTTCTCATTAGGATCATCTGTATATATATATATAATTCTTCTGTACATGTATTTGTCACTGAACTCCTCTAAACTGCTGGACCATTTTGACGAAATTTTTGTGTGTTCTTGACAAAATATGGATGATACCATGTTTTTATGCTATCCACTTTGTTTTAAGTCACTACCAGATGGTGCTGTAGCATATGAACTTGTATACCTTTCAACCAATCACTATGTATGTTGGTAATAATATACATTTGAGTATGGAAAATAGGTTCGCGCTATCGACTTTATTGTTACGTTCCACCAGAGGGTACTATAGCATTTCATTTTGTATACCATTCACACGATATCCATGAAAATTAGTATGCACATATATTGGAACATGGAGGATATATTCGCGATATGTAATTTTCTACAATGAATTTTTGCCTGACAACAATAGGTTCTACATGTTCTTAATATTATTCGAAACTGTGCACATACAGTGGGCCACAAAATTGAGTATACACCTAAGAAACTTAGAGACTTTTTTTTGCAATTACAAATTAAATATTGCTTTTAAGATTATTGAATTTTTTTACCTTATATACTTTAGTCTATGCTTTACCGTACTATACTTACGTTTATTTATTTTTTACGAAAAAAAAAATAAAAGATCTGAGACAAAGGAAAAACAACACCACAAAAATAAGTTATAATTTCCTAATTATATACCTTTATTAATTTCCTTTTAACGTACAAATTAATATTTTGTTTCATAACCTTTTGCTTGAATTACAGCTTGTAATCTTCTGGACATAGATTCTACTAGTGTTTTTAGTGGTTTCAACAGAAATTTTAGCCCATTCCTCTCTCAGTACCTTCTTGAGAACTTCCCTTGCTTGTGATTTCGTGATGTACAGCTTTCTCTAATTTCGACCACAAATTTTCGATGACGTTTTTAGGTCTGGAAACTGGGCTGGAGTGTGTAATTGCTTCTTGCAATGGTACAGCAAGTATAACTGCACAATCTTCGCTGTATTCTTGGGGTCGTTGTCCTGCTGGAATATGAAGCTTGACCCAAGCCCCAACTTACTGGCACTTTTTTCAAGTTATCATTTAAAATCCCCAAATATACATGTTTGTCCATAATATCATCAATAAAAGCAAGCTCTCCAACTCCTCCAGCCGACATACAACCCCAAACGAGGACAGATCCACCTCCGAACTTGACTGTCTTAATGGTGTTTTTAGGTGCCAGTGCTTTTCCCAGCTTCTCTCCATATTTTAAATCGTCCATCGCTTCCGTAAAGATTAAACTTACTTACCAGAAAATATTACAGTGTTCCAGAGAAATAGGCTTTAAACGATGTTCTTTGGCGAAAATCACTCTCTTTTGTCTATTCACATACTTGATGAGTGGCTTTCCGTATTGGTGTACGACCATGAAACCCATATTGGTGAAGGGTACGTCGAATTGTTTCAACTGAGATCTTTTTCCCGATTGCAGAGGACATCGATAAAGCTAGTTTAGAGACACTCACCCTCGGATCTTTCTTTACTGAGTGAATTAGTACTCAGTATTTCTTTACGTCCTCTTCCAGGAATATTCGATCCAGTTTTTATACTTCTGTAGTATTTTTGGACACAACCATGAGTTACACCAATCAACGAAGCGATTTCTCGAAGAGATTTGCACTCTTTTGACCATTTACAACCAATAAACGGATTCAGTAGTTTCTTACGAGAGAGCTCATTTTACGATTTTAATGAGAATAAATACTATTTAAAAGCGTTGAAGTGCAATAGCACGTGTTATAAGCAGCAGCTACTCCTGAAACTCTTTAAAGAAAATTTGAAACTCATAATTTACAAATATAAGAAGTGTATACTCAATTTTTGTGGCATGGTTTTCTATCTTTTTTCTTCGAATCGCTTAACTTTTTCGTAATAAATAAGTTAACTATAGAATATGTTATTATAGGATGGTAAAGCAGAGGTTAAAGTATCTAGGATAAAAAAAAAATTTATCTATTTAAATCAATATTTAATTTGTAATTGGAAGAACTAAAAAGTTTTAGAGGTGTATACTCAATGGCTCACTGTACATTATTCGTCGTTGGTTGTTGTTTCTTATCCCACTTGGTCGACAGAAACATCCATGAAACCGTCGTCATGACAAATGATAAAAAAAAAAAAAAATGCAGCAATTTTTTTTTGTCCTCTACTTTGCGGTACAAAAACATGGAACATCCCGACTTTACCCCACCCGGTTATACCCCCGTGCACTGGGTGCCCATTTCAGTCGCCTTTTATGACATGCATGGCTGCAGTGGGGGTTTTCTAAACCGAACCCACACTGAGGCGTCGTTATCTTAATTTTCTATGTGTAATTGAAATACAGCTATTTCTGGTCTTTATAAATACATTTATAATTTCAAGCTTTGAAGTAGCTAGATATATAGATGCCATTTTTGTCCTATATGTTTCTGCCATTCACTTTTAAAAGGTAGATTTTCAGATGTGTGCTGAGTAATTTTTTTTTCTAAAGAGGGACAGTAGGACAAATAAGTTTGGAAATCACTGATTTAGAATTTCAAATATGTCCTTTTGTATAATTATCACTGACAAGGTTACCACCCAATCTCCAGACATTGTTAAACGTAATTTCTTTTTTTTTTTTTTTATAATTAACTTGGCCTTCAAGAATTTAAATAGTCTTATGCCTGGTTCGATGAAAAACAAACTGTAAACATATTTAATGAGATTGTTATTTTGACATCACTCTTGTATTAGTGGTTTAGTCCATACCTTGCTTAGCGTGTTTATGTTTGTGGTAAAATATTTAATTGATGGTTTAGCTGGTTGAGAACTAAAAAGTAAGATGCAATTTATGTTAATGTTATGTCATTCAAAATCGTTGATACTAATCTTAAAAATTGACTTTTACCAATCTTATTTATAATTTTTGTTAATTGGAATTATGTATAAAATTAAATCAATCAAATATAAGGAAAATGAATTTCCAATCAAAAAAACAAAACGCATTCTTTATATTGTGAATTTAATTATCTCCAGAAAGACTGATAAATACACACAAAATGAATTACTTTTAATAATATACATTAATTATAATTTAATATTATCGTTTTTTAATCATTAAAAACGATATTTTCTGTTGCCAGTTCTGTTTCATATATTTGCATTACAATTAAAACATAATTTCCAAAGAGAACAAGTAATATAAAAAAAAAAAATTTAAAAGTCAATTTCTTTTTTTTCAATATATTGCAGAAAGTCCTTTATAAATAATTTTCATTCATTTTTTTCAGTTTATCTGGCGTCATCTATTGGTAAATATATGCAACTTAAATCTAAAAAAAACTAAAATTAATAATTAAATTTTATTACTGAATTAATATTTGAAAAACTGTATTAACATTCAGTGTTATCCACTACAAGTTCAAAAAAATGTATTTGAAGTTGAGTGGATGAATAAAAAGTATTTTATGAACGATTGAAAATTTGAACAAGATATATATAGAGGTGTGAGCTAATAGAAGGAATTGAAAAATAAGAATGCCTCGTTATCTTATTGGCTAAAATCAATTTATTTTCAAAATAAGAACTTAATATCGTTGTTGACACGCAGTAATTGAATTTAAAATCCCTTGCTCCATTGGGCTCTACTCAGATTATTCTCACTCCACGAACAATTATTATCCTAAGGATAAACTCTTCAGTTGTTGGGAGAAGAATTTATCGCTACGCTGCAGATCGGCTTACTATTGGTACTTGCCAATTAGAAGTGACTGTAATCCTACCAGCATAGCGTTCTGCTTTTACGCCCACCTGATACAAGCTTTAAACACAATGGGAAGTTTTAATCTAATCCTTTCAGTAGTTGGTCACAGTCAGTTGCGAACAGACAATTGTTAAATAAACACAGATGTTTCGAAATTTTTAGTATTTATTTATTTATAAATAGTTCTTGGGCTTGAGATGTAGTTCGTCTGAAAACTTAAATTATCGTTTGGTTCTAGTTTATTAACAAATTCTAATTTTAAAATGAAATAAATTAGTTTTTCGTTCTTGTAATATAAAACTTTGTTTACTACTCAAGCTAAATAAGTAATACTTTTTCATTAACTAAAGAAGAAAAACCATTACTATTATGGTTTTTAGTATTTATTTATAAATACTACTCAATTCTTGGGTTTAGATGTAGTTCGTCTGAAAACCTAAATTATTGTTTGATTCCAGTTTAGTATTAATACAAATTCTAATTTTAAAATAAAGTAAATAATTTTTTGTTCTTGTAATATAATACTTTGTTTTATTACTCAAGTTAAATAATAATATTTTTCATTAACTACAATAATATTTTTTTCATAAAATTAACTACTAACTAAACTATTGCTAATAGTTATTATTATTATAGATTAAACAATTTTTTATAGAAAAAAAGTTATTTAATTCATTTTATTATTATTTTTTTTCTTTTTAGTTAAATGATTTAAGAGACTTGAAAGTGTTCATTATTTTTCACTGATTTAAAATATAATTTTTTGTGCTGTTTAATTTAACATCCTTAAATCAATTTTGTGTACTTACATATTAACGGTACCTTGGCGACAGTTGCGCCAATAAAGAGCACACCCGCCAACCGCAGCTACAGATTTGGCGGTTTTTAAGTGGCACCAATCTATTCTATTGGTTTGGTAACCTTAGTAGCTGTTAGATTGGCGACACTTAAAAGCCGCCAAGTCTGTCGCCAAGGTACCGTTAATACGTAAGTACCCAATTTTGCTATAAAACACCCTTTTAATTTGGATTTTATATATATTTAATTGTTTTTCTTTTTTAATTGAGTTTTGTGGAGTGTAAAAATATTGAAGTTGCCAGATTAATTTGCGCATGTAAAAATTATATGACTTTTATATGTATAAATTATATATTAACTCACACATAATATTATATTAGCGCCCAACTCTACATCTAGACTCAGACTATTCTGAAAAGTACGCACATTCTAAACCAAATCAATCTTTAAGATCTTTGCACTTTAATTTCTCAGCTGTCAATGTGTTAAATAAAGATCTCACTTTTCTTTTTCCACGTGTAATGTTATTTTCATGTACTTCATAGAAAATGAAAGGTCGTGATAAAAATTATCTTTATTTATATCAAAGATTTCCAGTTTGACCTTAAAATGTACTTGCCACTATGATACCATAGCAACCACTATGGTACCGCCGGGACTCGAATCCGAAACTTGTGGCATTGAGTGCTAGAAACTCGGCCATTCAGGTCCCAGTCTTATTATATCGGAATCGATGGCTTAAAGTGGATTCGTAATCACTACAAACATCCATGACACAGCCGGCACTCGAACCCGAATCCTACAGCACCGAGCGCTATTCACTAGACCATCAGGACTCCATTGTATATATATGTATGTATAATTATTATGTGTGGGCCTGAATGGCCGAGTGGCTAGCGCTCTGGCGCTTGGTACCACAGATTTCGGGTTCGAGTCCCGGCGGTGCCATGGATGTTTGTAGTGGTTCGAATCCACTTTAAACCTAGGTCCCGGTCTCACAGGTTCGTAGAGCGTTGCGGGGCATTGTTACTCCGCGTACGTGGCTTATCTTCAAGTTACACGCGCCCCCTGGGTAATGCAAAGTGAGTAACATCTGTGCAGCACTTGCCTTAAGGTATCCAAGACGTCCATGTGTGTTTGCCAGCTGCATTAGAAAAAAAAAATTATTATGTCTTATGGAAATTTACGATTTCTTATTAAGCCGATGTATAAACAGCAGTGTTTTTATATAGTCATTGTAACAAAAAAGAGGGCTAAGTGAAATTATTGAGTAGCAGTAACAAAGATTCAACTTTTTCATCTGCTGAAACCGAAACCTATCATAAAACCATGTCCACCTGTTATTGATATTTACGCGATAAGTAAGCGATACTCCTGACATAAATCTAAAGCGCTCAAAACACCATTTTCCTCATTACCTATCGAGCACATTGACGAGCAATAGCTTCCAGGAGAATCCTCTCTTGTCAAATCACCCAAATGATGCTCCTCCAAACATCGCCCGGAGCTGAGTGTGTGCTTTCAACAAAAGGCAGCTCGCGAGTATACGTGCAGCCAGTCAGTTTTTATTTCTTTTTTTTTTTCACTCTGTGAGCGATGATCTTCTTCGACCATGACCTATTTGAAAGCTCAAGGCCGCGCCTACTTGCAGAATGGAATCATGCCGCATCGGAACAACCTCGAGGACAAATCGCAAATGTCCGCACTAACACATAAAAAGAAATAATAATAATAAATAGGCTGGGCCTGTGTTCGAGAGGCATTTAATTGTAGTGCCAGCGTCGGATTGTTTTCGTAATCACATTTCCTTCGTTTCGTTGCTGGTCCCGATTGCTCTTTGTTAAGTATGATAGGCTTAATGAAGTGCTGCGTCGTGATCACGTGATAAAGTTAGAATTGCAGATTAAAAAAAAAAAAAAAGTTGCCAGAACAAATAGCAAAATTACTGTGAATATCGTTTGGGTGAAACGTTTGTACTAGAAGTTTTTAGAATAAATTGAAGATTTTTTTTTTAATTTGAAGCTTTAATTTTTCTTTTAAATATATATATGCTTGAATTAAAAGATGAAATTTTTAAAATATAATTAGTGACATACCACATTTGATGTAATCTTTAAATATTACATTAGAATATTTGAATAACTTTTTGTTGCCAGAACAAATAGAAAAATTACTGTGAATATCGTTTGGATGAAACGTTTGTCCTACTAGAATTTTTTGTATTGCATTTTTTTTTTTTTTTAAATACGAATTTTTAATTTTTCTTCTGCATATATATATATATATGTCGAATTAAAAGATGAAATTTTTAAATTATCATTAGTAACATAGCACATTTGTTGTAACCTTTTAAAGATTATATTAGATTATTTGAATAACTTTTGTTGCCAGAACACATAGCAAAATTACTGTGAATATCGTTTGGATGAAACGTTTGTTCTAGAATTTTTTGTAAAATAATATTGAAGATTCTACTTTTTTTTTTTAATTCGAAACTTTAATTTTTCTTTTAAATGTGTGTATATACATATAATTAAAAGTATATATATATATATATAATTAAAAGAAAATTAAAGCTTCAAATTAAGAAAAAAAGTATCTTCAATATTATTCTACAAAAAAATTCTTCACTTTCTCTCTCTCTATATATATATATTTGAATTAAAAAATGAAATTTTCAAAATATTTCTGCCTTGAAATTAATTAATTTTTTTTGCTTTAATCTCTATTAAAAATTTAATCAAGAGCAATTTGTATTACGCTTAATCATTTTAGTTATACATTTTTTTATCAATATAGATTTAGAGATAATGTAAACATTGAAGAAATGAATTAAGTCAATAAATAGACTAATGAGCTATTTATCTGATAAAACTATTTTGTTCTGACATCTTAATTTTACTGATTTTAATCTTTTTAAAGTTCAGTAAAAGATTCAGGGCAATTACTTGGCTAGCCAGTATTTTTTTTTTTTTTTTATTGTTTTCATGGTCAGACAAAATTCCTTAATTTGTTTAAATCCATCATTTAAAAAATGTGAAAACTTACAATTGATATTTTTTTATTTCAAAATAGTTTGAGATATTTTCATTTCACGGTTACGAAATACTACATCGACTCTGGGAATGTATGTGCGCCCCACCTTTTATTGTTGTTAGGGAGGGCGGTTTCCATCGACCTTTCTCAAACGGGTCTGAGACAACTGATCTATTTTTTATTTATTATTAATATATATATAGTTTTATTATGTATTGTGTTTTTATGTTATTGAACTAACAGTTATTTTATGTTATGCTTTTTTAATAATTGCGTTCAATTACATAAAATGATATAAGAAAACTAAAAATAGTATTGATAAAATTGCGATGGCTTTATATTTAATGATTAAATACTTAATTATTTATATGATTCATTAATTAAAATTGTTTAGAAATAATATTAAAAAGTTAATGTCTAAAACAAGTGATACGTATAATTTGCCACTTTAACATTATGTATTCTGTGAACCATAGTGGGGTTTTTTATTTTTTTATTTTTATTTATTAGAGGAATTTTTTTTTTTCTATCTTAATGCTTGATTTGTTTACAATTATTAATTTTTTTAAGAAAAAAAGAAAAGAAAAACGTGAAAAAATGGTAGAAAATATATTGGAGATTGAAAATTTTTTATGAATTTGCTTATGAAATTTTGAAAAATTTTATGAATAATTTTTTTATGAATTTGCCTATCTAATTAAAAAAAAATTTTTTATGAATATATGCTTATAAAATTTAAACATTTGCATGTGCATGGGCCACTGTTCGTTAAAAATATTCTCCTATGAAGTCATTTTTTTTTTTCTTAAAAATGTTTTGTAACTCTTTTTAATTATTATTTATAAAATTGTATTTTAATTTTAAAAACTTAAATGGTAAACTTTTGACGGCAACAGTGAATATTCGAGAAACATTTGGTTACAAAAGAGAATGAAATTTACAATTTTTGGGTGCATATGCGAAAAATTACAGTTTCAAATGTCGACATCTCAGAAGATTATATTTATTTCTTCCATTTGAATTTAGAGAAAATTTTTACCCTTACGTTCTTTGAATAACGCAGCAAGAACACTCTTGGAGTTCAGGGTCTGGTGCTGTCAGTAAAATGGAGTACCAAAACCATATTTCATTCTCTTAATGGATTGCGCAAGAATATTCTAAGTAGAAAAGAAATATCGTCTGCTGCTCTTATTTTTAGAAAGTTTAAAAATTATATTTTCCTTGCGAAATAAATCATTCCTTTTGAAAGAAAATTACAAAATCGTTTGGAACTAACATTGGTTTCTCATTTGTTTAAATTTAAAATAGTTATATTTCGTTAAAAATTAACAATTTAGTATTGAATTAAACCGAAATAGTTTATATACAATTTAAAAATGAAATGTGTTACAGTATCAAAATGTTTTGATGTAACTTTTGTGTATTTGCATTAATAAAAAGGAAAAATCTTTTTGCCTTTACAAATCTATAACATAATAAATTAAATTTATTAGAGTAAATTTAATTTTATTAATATTTTTATTAATTAAATTTTTATTAACTAATTAAATTAATTACTTTTTATTAATTTATCATTCATTTAAATTTAATTTAATGATTTTTTTTTTTATTCG
The DNA here is from genome assembly GCA_021605095.1 of Caerostris extrusa. Taxonomy (NCBI): domain Eukaryota; kingdom Metazoa; phylum Arthropoda; class Arachnida; order Araneae; family Araneidae; genus Caerostris; species Caerostris extrusa. The sequence continues at coordinate 19,515 of BPLR01014045.1, forward strand.
TATATTTTTTCGTTAATTTTGTATTTAAATTTAGTTTTTAATGATATAAATTTGTATTTAAAATATATCTTGTTCAAAAAAATATCACTGGAACATTGAAAACAGAAATAACATATTTAGTATAGTTTTTATTAACATGGGGTTTTTCTTATTTGTTATTTAATGAATGCAAAATTATGTATAAAAAATTAATAGCTTTAAAAAATGAATATTTTAGTTATTATTTATCAAAGCTTCTTGTTAGTAAAAATAATTCTTTTGAAATAAATAATTAATTAAATCTTATATAATAACTAGTTGAGTATGATATACGGTGCCCAGTTTTTTTTTTTTTTCCTAAGTAAATTAGAAGATTACATTAAGGTAAAATGTTTTATACTAATATTTTGAAATCGAAAAAAAGTGAAAACAGGGATTTTTAATTACCCTTTTCAAAAATTCTTTTTTAAAAAAATTAGTATTTAAGAATTTAATACAGTGAAAATTTTTATAACGTCTTCACCTATTTTCTGAAATGAAAATTAAATTAAATCCCTATAAATATTTAAATTCATATGATTCATTGACAAATGACTAAGAATTTCTTTAACAAGATTATTTTCTAGTCAATTTAATGAATAATTTTTCCCTCATATATTGATGTATTAAATTTAGTAAAAGTATTTATTAATTATTTTAAAAACACAAATACATCTACTTAAGTTTGCTTTCATTAAATTACCATATTATTTGTATTTTCAGGCGGAAACAAGTTACTGCGGCTGCTGCTGAGCTTTGCAGTAGGTGGGCTGTTAGGCGACGTGTTTTTGCATTTACTACCGGAAGCTTGGAATCACATAGAACACCGTAAGTCAGATTTCTAGCCTTTTTTTTTTTTTTTTTATTTATTTATTTTATAGATCATCTAGATTGTTTTTCGGGGATTTTATTACGTATTGAAAAAAAAAAAAAAAAAAAAAGAAAAGAAAAGAAAATCATTAAAATAATTGCATTGACTCTAAACAGCAGGCAGTATCATGCTTTTGATAAATGTACCTTGTTATATAACTACTTTTACATTGCAGAACATAAAAATTTTTTAGGATCCTTACATATTTGTTATAATGAAATTAAATAGAAATATATTCATTTAAACGTTGGCAGATAATGAAGATTGTATTACTGCAATCTAAGACGGATGACAAGATTTCTATATATTATTTAACGATGCTTTTTGTTGAGTTTCAATTAAAATAATAATCTTAGAGTAGCTTGCTTAACAATATTTATATAAAATACTAATAACTTTATCATTCGATAAACGGTTAATATGCCTTCGTTTCCGTTTTATTTTAATTTCGATATGAAATCAGACATGTAGGCAAGTTTACAAATCGTCTCACATTTAAAGTTATTAAGGTTATTGCTTAACGATATCAAGTAATAATTTTGCCATTTAGTTGAGGGTTAATATGTCATTACGACCTTTTTATTTTCATTTTAGTTTGATTTTAAGATAAGTTTGTAAGATCATCTCGTATTGAAAATTGTTGTTTCTTATCCCACTTGTTTGACAGCAACATCTAGACCAAATGCATGAACACATGTGTCTTAAACCGACGGGTCATTATAAAGAGTTAAAAATGCAGCTTCTTTTCGTCTTTGACCTTGCAGCACCAAGACATGGGACACCCAAAGGGAGAAGTCTGACTTTACCCCGGGCACTTGGTACCCATTTTAGTCGTCTTTTACGACATGCATGGGCTACAGTTGTTATAGTTACCACTACAAAATTGTTGTTGTTATTCTTAACAATATTTTGTTATAAAATACAAAGAGATAATTTTACGTCATTCAAAACGACCCAGAAAAACTCGACAAACATGAATGAATATGCACGCTAATGTGACAGTTTGACGGTAAAAGAAAAATTTCTTATTAGTACGTCATCATTTTCGTTATTATTAGTTGCATTAAACAAGTTTATAAGCCATTTTACACCTAAAATTATTTAATTAATTGTTCATTCGTATTCATTTGTTGTTTTTGAAAAATTTTAACCCTAAAAATTTTTTACAAGACGAGCGAATAATGAGATAGATATGTATATCAACGTAATTATACTACGGTGGTTAATACGTCACATGCCTGACTTGTGGTAAACGTGCGCCGCTGATGAGCATTAGGGCGGAGATTCAATCCGCTGGCGACTTTGTTGTAGACACTGTTCCAAAAATGGGGGCCTATGGCGTTTGTAATGTTCTGTATCTTGCCTCGTGAGTTCGACTACCTGGTGGGGTTTTTCTCCAATACGATACGCAAATGTGGCGTAGTCTCCCTAAAAGCCGTCTCGGAATGCACTGCCCTCTTTCTTCAGTGGCACGGAGCCAAGTCAGACTTCTATCTACGGTTGCTCCATCACAACAGAAAATACTCCCCTCCTAGCCTTTAGAGAATTTTTCCCTAGAATAGCTTTTCGTGAAACCACACGGGTTCATGGACTAGATCTAGATGTTGCTGTCTACCAAGTGAGATAAGGGGGAGAAAAAACACGGCCCCATCTGCGAATACTAAATCTTAGTTAATTAGGAAAGAAATTGATATCCATTTTTGCTTAACTTGTGCACAGAGTCGTACACATTATTATTAGCGTTTTGGAGCCATGTATTCTCCGTCGTAAGGTTAACTATATGAGCATTTTTATATTTGCAATTTATGTGATGGCAACTGTTGGTAAATTTCTCCTAAAAAGTTTATAATGTGGCAGATGGTATTTCTTAGATGATTTTGAATCTGCTGTAAATATTTCGCATTGATGGTGAATGTTGTCTTTTAAAAGATTTTTTTTTTTTTGATCGAAATGGTCAACTAAAACCTTATGGGTCAATAGATATAGCATTATGTGGAGGTCATAGAAACATTTAAATACCGGTTATATTTAATGTAAAAGAAATCCTAAACTTTTTGAAGTGAATTCCTATTTTTGTTTGTCAGTAATTAGCTGTTGAAGCTAATGTTAGCGATGTTCTTTAACAAAACAAAACAAAGCAGCAATAAGCTAGAATTGTTTAGCAATAGGTTTGTTGAGGTTAGAAAGTTTCGTATGTAAAGCGAATGCAAGGAAAATTTTAGTTAGATATGCAGATCACTATTCCTTTTTATTTCCCTTATATGGATTTATGCATCTCTTCGCCGATTGTGCATCCTGGATTATGCTGAATCTGCTACAAAACCATCGTGTCAGCGGTGAATGATAATAAAGTTCAAATGCCTTGCATTGTAATCAAATAGGATTGCAAATTCTGCAACATTTAATAAACTCTAACTTTAAAGATTAAATATATTATTTGTCTATACCATCTGATTTGTTTTAAATCTTCAGTGTAATGATTTTATCATATCATTTATTTATTTTAATAACAACTAAGTTATTTTAAAATATTTTTGCTAAGATAATTTTTTTTTTTAAAAATGTAGGAATTTATTATCTGAAAATTGAGTTTTTATTTTCGAAATTAAATATTGATATTTTGAAGTTGTGTAGACCTTATTTCAGAAAAGAAGAATTTTTTTAATGTTTTAATTAATAATAAATAAATTTACTAAAGAAATACATAGGATTATTTAATCAATCTTAAAGTACATCACGAATGAAATTATTATTGAAATGTAAATTTTTACCATCTTTGAGAAAAAATTAAATATAGATAATTTTTTTAAATTTAATAATGTGACATTGACAATTTCTTTTTTTTTAAATATTTCTTCTTGTTTATCCATAGTTTGTAAAAATAATTTTTTTTATTGTATGTTATGTATTTGTTTTTATTGTTAATTTAGATCTTTTTTTTTTAAATAAATATTTTTTTAATTAAATAAATATTTGTAAACAAATTTTTTTAATTAAATAAATATTTGTAAAAAAAAATTTTTTAATTAAATAAATATATGAATTAAAAATTCATTTTTTATTATTTATATTTTGAAATATTTAAATAAAAAAAGACTAAATACTTGAAAACATAAATGCTAAAAAAAATGAATTTTTGAAAGATTCATGAAAGTAAAATCGCTAAAAAAAAAAATAATAATTTTTGTGTAAATGTTCTGGAAAATTCATTTAAAAAGTGATTTATTTATATAAAAACTTAATAAGCTTTCAACTGTTTTTCTGTACATTAAATTATTTTAATTTAATATGATTTTAGTTGGTCCTGAAGTGCACTCCAAGCATCTGACTTTGGGATTGTGGGTCTTGCTGGGCATGTTCTCCTTCGTCATCTTGGAAATCATGTTTGCTGCTTCTAGAGGAGAAACGGTGGGTTGATTTAAAATTTTCTATTCGAACAGTTAGTGCATAAATCTACTTTTACTTTTCTGATTAAAATTTTTCACGAAGTTATGGTTCTTTCAAATAATGTATTTATACAGCTAATCCATTTGAATACTTCTATTAAAACATCTTTTGTTGTGTTTTTCAGTGTCCCAGTGCAGAAGACATAGAGTGGATGATATATAACTCATGGATGGGGGAAAGGGGGCATTACTGTTGTAATGGAGCATCCGTGGGTAGAAATCTGACTTGATTCCGTGTCGCTGAAGAAGGGAGGTCTGTTAAGGAGAACTACCCATCATTTACGTATCGCATGGGAGATGCACTATCGCGCTGTCTTGTCGATAGGAGTGTTTTATAAATATTTTTGTATTAAAATAAAATTGAATGTAATTATTATATCATTCTTGTGTTGAGGTGTTATGTCTTATATGTGGCCATTGGAAGGGTGTATTTGATAGTCACTAGCCCTTACCGGATTTACTTTAATACAAAAAAATATTTATAAATGCATATTAACACTCCTATAGACACGACAAAAGCCGGAAAACACCCACCAGGTAGTCCGATTAATGGGACAAGATGCCGAACATCACAAACGCCATCGAGTCTCCTCGTTTTTTAAACAGTGTCCGCAACAAAGCCGAAGCGGATTGAATTTCCACCTTAATGCTCACTAGCGGAGCACTTTGCCACGAGTCGGGCTACATCTTCTTTTAGTATACAAACGCACAGTTTTCTGTATTCTATGTTTATTTTAATGCTTGCAATTGCTCACAAAATTCTGGAATAATATATTTATACAGTCAATCACATTGAATACTTTTATTTTTTCAAAAAGTGGTTTTTTTTTTTTTTTATATATATAATTTAGAGTAACTTAGTGATTAATACGTTCAGCTTATGACAGTAAGCCTATAAGCCTAGTAATGGGAGGAAGGGGGTGCTTTTTTCGTTGGGGCAATTTTATATCTCCCTTATGTATGTATATAATCTTATTCTAAATATACAGAGATATTCTTTGCGACAAAATATATTAGGTGCGACTTATTTGTATACCTTAAGTCCTGATCTAATATGACTGTAAGAGCGCTGAGCTGACAACCCTACCCCGTGCCATAAAAAGAAAACATCTCCTGTCTCGAAATGTACCAGTAGGCAGACAGCATTGGCCCACCATGGGGCTGTTGTTGTATTGCTTGCCAATATTGCGACAATATTCAAGATTGGTTTGCTTTGTCGCTCTACATTCATCTTATGCACACGAGGGCTAAACAAACAGGGACTTACAGTTTAAAGTGGATTCCAAACCATTACAAACATCCACCAGGACTTGAACCCGAAACCTGTGGTACCGAGTGCCAGAGCACTAGCCACCCGGCCCCCGCGCAAATAAAGAAGACGACGGCGTATTTGTATTTATATATATTACTCTTTATCATTCGAAATCCGACAAAAAAATAAAAAGTCGAACCGAAAGTTCCCGTATTTACGCTGCGAATGAGCAAGTACTACTTCATCTAGGTTCCAGGAACAGAGCATAAAACAGGTGCCATTCCTGTGAATGCCCGTTGCAAATTGTGATAGTACTAAGTGGATGAAAAGTAGTACTCCCCTCCCAGAGCAGAATTCACTACGTACTATCTGCCATTTTAGTAGAGAAGGACCTCATGTCAAAATGCCAAGCTTTCGAAAACAGCGTACATAAAACGCATGCGTTATTTATAACTTTTAATGAATTTGAAGCTTAATTTTCAAAGAAGCCGATCTTCATCTTTGCTTTGACTAAATAATAATTTCTGTAAAATACTAATTTTTTTTTTATTTTTCTAGTACGAGCAGAATTATTAGTATTTAAATATCCATATTATTAATTCATAAAACAATAAAAGAATTGAAATATGCATTATAATTAATCACATTATTTTTTTTCTTTCAGGAAACACCAGAAAATAACAACATACAAAACACTGACAAGTGCTTCTATGATGAAAAAGAAGTCCATAATTCAAAATACATTTGCAATGGAAATTCAGCATATCATGAAACTTATGCAAAATCACTACAAAAACCACTGCAAAATGGTTCTTTAAACCATTCAACGAATAAAGAGCATCCAATAAAACAAATCAAAGTGTTACAAACAATTCATGTAAGTTGTTTTTATTATTATTTTTTTTTTTACTGTGTAATTAATTTTTTAAATATTATTAAGTAGACAATATTATGGAAGTACATTACTTGGGGGGAAAAAATGTACATTATGATTCAAAAACTTTTCAAATCAAATCATCGTAATTAATAATAAAATTAGTTTAAAAAAAAATCAGTGACATAAATTACAATCTAAAAATATTTAGATTCAATTGAATGCCCTAATATTATTGTTCATATTAAAACATGGCGTTCAAAACATCGAAAAATTTGTATTATTTGCATTAAAAACGATAACATTATTTACATTAAAAACGAAAATGATTTATTTTTAAACAAACGATTGATAAAGTTTGGAATTCAGTCATCATTCATTATGACTGAATTCCAAACTTTTATCAATCGTTTGTTTAAAAATAAATCGTGTTTCGTTTTTAATGTAAATAATGTTATCGTTTTTAATGCAAATAATAAAAAAATTTTCGAAATCTGAAATGACGATTTATGGAAGTAAAATTCATAATTTATTATTCGAATCTAGAGCAAAATGAAGAAAAAGTTATAATATATATAAGTTAAATAATTAATGATGCAGCATTAGCAATTTTATAAAGATTCAGTGATGGATCAGAAAATAAATAATGTAAACATTATCATCATCATAGGCGCAACAGCCCATTTGGGCCAAGGCCGTGACCTACCGGTAGATTTTGAGACAAAGTTTTTAAATACCGTATTTTTATCGTCCGATATTTTTTTCTACCTAGCGCGCATGCTCATAGGAAATTGCGCATGCGTATCTGTTATAATGCTTCCTATGAGCATGCGCGCTAGGGAGAAAAAAATATCGGACGATAAAAATACGGTATGCAAAAACTCTTTTTTTTTTTACGTGGGGTAGGGCTGTCAGCTCCACACTCAACAGTCACATGAGACCGGGACCTACAGCTTAAAGTGGATTCCGAACCACTACAAACATCCATGGCACCGCCGGGATTCGAACCCGAAACCTGTGGTGCCAGAGCGCTAGCCACTCGGCCATTCAGGCCACACTGTAAACATTAGTAATAAAAAAAAAATTGCTTTGAAGGTTGAATTTTTCAAGTATGATCTTTAAATTTAAGATTGAGTACCTCACTTCTAAACAAGAAAAATTTATTTAGTTGAATGTATATATTTTAATATGAGGCATTCTTAATTTAAAAATATTAAAAAACTCAACATGGATGTGAAATTAGTGTTTCGTTTCGAGAATTTGCAAACTGAAGAATTGTTCTGACATTTGGATTAGAGTGAAATAATTGCGTGAATGCAAATACTGGCATATTTAATATTTTTGCAAGCAAATTTTGACCAAGAGAACCATCTATATTAAATGGCAAATAAATATATAATTGCAAAAGTTATTTAAGATGGGTAGATTGTTTATTTATTTTACATTATTTATAGATTTTAAAAACAGAATGTAAAATTTCTGAGCATTCATTAATCTTGCTTTCAATTAAACACTATATCAATACTTAATTTTGCAGATAACAGGATACCTGAATTTGATGGCAAACAGCATTGACAATTTTACTCATGGACTTGCAGTTGCAGGAAGTTTCTTAGTAGGAATAAAGGTCAAAACATGAATTTATACTTTGTAGATTTTACTGTTGTATAAATTTAAAATTAATCCACAAATTTATCTTTTTTTTTTGTCACGAATAAATGTGTAATAAATTTTAAATGAATGAAACAATGAACTTGACTTAAACGTAAACACCTTTGTTTTTGCAGATGGGCATGTTGACAACGTTTGCTATTCTAATTCATGAAATCCCACATGAAATTGGTGACTTTGCCATTTTATTAAAGTCTGGATTCAATCCATGGAATGCTGCCAAAGCTCAAGTATGGCAATGGTCTTTTTTTAAAATTAGTAGTGGCGTTTTAAAAGCTTGTTTCTTTCAGGACTTAATCTACTCAGTGAATTATGTAACAAAAAGCTGTCAGACTGTAATGAAAAAACATTGCATGAAACGTTATTTAGAAATAAACATTCAGAATATTGTTACTAATAGATATGATTTTCTACTTTAGCAAATAAATTAATTTGTGGTAAAAAAAACATTCAATAGATAAAATTTGAAAAATACAAATAACAAGGCCATTAATTCACTCACAACAATTGATAATTTCTCTTTTTATGTATATAATTAGGGAATCATATCTGAAAAATATACAGTGTAATTTAAAATATGTAGTTCATTTATAAAATAATAACAATCAATAAAAATGCATTAATTCCAGTATGTGAAAAACAAATACAATAAAAAAAAAAAAACTATCAATAATTATTAGTTATCAACTAGTCAGCAAATATTATTCTTTATCAATTTCACAAAGATGATACGTTTCTCTTTAAAGCTAATTTGTTATATAAAAAAAAAAAATTGATTGATTTAATTAGCAATCTGTTTATTAAGCCATTAGTATTGTGCTTTCTAATTTTTCTGAATAATAAGATTATATTTCTGTAATGCAGTATTTATATCAAAATTTTCTTGATTCGCTACATAAAAGATTGGGTTGAATTGAATGGAAAGTAATGTAACACAAGATTTTAACACCTAAATTCAAATCGATATAAATACCGAAGTTCGATATTGATAACCCTTTTAAAAATTATTGAACTTAATATCATACCTTTATGCTACATTACATTACACTTTATATTTTACTGAGAAGAGATGGGATATTGTAAGTTGTATATTTAGCATAACATGCTTTTGAGTTTAGGCTCAATGGAAGTGTTGCAAAAACAACTCGAAAAAGAACAGAATCTATAAACAAAAATCAAGTTCAACATTGGTTTAAAAAGTTCTGAGGACAGAATTTTAATTTTGAAGGTTAACAGAGAAGTAGTGGGCCAATGCATTTTGATAATCATGGTTTGAAAGCATAAGTAGAATCAGAATCCTGTATAATAAGTAAAAGAACTAGCTGGTACACTCCATTGTACTTTAAAACAATAGTGGACCACCTAAAAATAAGGTTTCTTGAGCTGGTGTTTAGGTTCCAGATCAGCTTACAGCTCAAAACCATCATCAACGAGTAAATATTTGTATAGTCACAACAAATGAAATTGACCCTTTATAAAGGGTATGATGACTGGATACTTTATGCAAACATAACTCGAAAAAGAATGGTAAATCCCACAGTAAAGGTAAGTTTGCATATAAAGAAGGTTATGTTTGCATTTGGTGGGATATGGGAGGGGTTTGTTTATTTTAATTGTTGGTGAACTACCAAACTATCGTCTCAGATATATACTGTTGACAATTAAAGAGTTTAAAGACTTTACTCACTAAATAACTTACATTACTAAATGAGTGTGATTCTTCAACAAAATAACACAAAATCTCACATAGCACAAATGATTCAACAGAATCTGAATGAATTGCGATGTGAAATCCAGACATAGTCACATCAGGTTTTTATCTGTTTAGGTTTCTGAAATTTTTGCCATCAAGGAAATCCACAATCGTAAACAGGAGATTGAAAAATTTCTCTAGATGAATATTTTGTTACAAAACCAAAAACATTCTTCCAAGATGGAATCAAAAGTTACCTGAAAGATGGTTAAATGTTATGGAGAATATATTAATGATTATATGCAACAATAATTTTTTTTTCCTTTCAAAATTAGTCTAGTAAAGATAAAAACATCTAACAGGAGAGATAACATAAAATGCAGGCTTTGAATGAATAAGACACTACCATACTATTATATCAGTATAATAAAAAATATATTGAAACTCATTGAAAATAAAAACTTAAATTTAGATTAGATTTCAAAAATTGTTTTTTTATATTCATTATTAATACTACTTTTTGTTGTGCTTAGGATCGCCTATATATTGTATAAAATATAATCAAAGTGTATTAAGAAAGAATATTTAAAACATTTCAATGGAATGTAAGCACAATAAAATTATTATTTTAATCTTGTGAAGGTCGCAGACCATATACACTTACTGTACTACCACACACACACACACAAAATCAGCAAATTTGTTTGATATTACATTTATTTAATATTTTTAGTAAGTAGTATTAGTTTAGTTTAGCATTAGTAGCAATTTTTGTAATAACCATGTTCAAAAGTAATAATTAGTCAAAGGATTTTTTATCTATAACTTTTTTATATTCATGTTAAAAATTGTTTGTTCACAAATATAAGTTGATCCAAACAGATTTGTGCATCTTAATGTATTATTAAGCTATAAACTGTATCTACACTCTTTATTATTCAAAACGAGTTTCATTTTAGAATCACACTAAATATTGCGAAAGTAAAATCATTATGTAGATAGGGATTTTCCATATGGGATAATGCATTATTGATAAAGGTTCTTATTTTGTCGTTTGTAATTAGAAAACATTGCATAAATTTTTTTTTTCTAATATTTAAATGTTTACTTTTTTATTAAATTAAAACTGAATAGTTTAATCTTTAATAAAAATATGAAATCTTTGAAAAAAATTCAAATTATGTTGTTTAAGTATAATGAAGTGGAGTCATAGTCTTTGCATGACTGTTTTTAATCTGAAAGGAGCATTATAATTAGGATATTTCATTTCATTTCAGTGTATAATACTTTATTCATTGCAATGACATAAATATATTTTAGTAAAATTTTACAAGTATCAAATAAGAAGATCCACAAATAGACAAACAAATTGAAATGACAATACAAGAAAGCAATAATTTAACTTAAAATCTATTTTATGGCCCAATTTTATTGCAATTTTTTCTTTGATTCAATACATTAAATTTAATTAAAACAATTTATAATGAACTAATGTAGGTAATAAATAAACCTTTTCAATATTTTTCAGAAATTTGAAAAATAATTAAAATTTTAGAAATAATATTAATCCTTATAAAAACTTTAAGAATAATAAATGTTATATTTTTTTACAGATATCTACAGCAACTATAGGTGTACTAGGTGCTGTAGTTGCATTATCATCAGAATCAGCTGATAAATTAGGTAATTTAACATTATATACTTAGAGAATATTTCATTTTATTAATTTTTAATCAGTTTTTATAATCAGTTTAAAAAAATAATGCTGTTTTTAATTTTAATTATTTTTTTTTTTGTAATTTCAGGCAATTGTACATCTTGGATTTTACCCTTTACCTCAGGAGGTTTTCTAAACATAGCTCTTGTTAATGTCCTACCTGATCTCTTAAAAGAAAAGGATCCTAGGTAATCATTCATTTTTAATTTTTCGTAAAAAACATTCAATATCAACAGCTGAAATAATTCTTTAACATTAAATCTGTCAAAAATATTTTTATCAAGGGGGACACCATAAATTCATTTTCTTTACATTAATTTTTTAAATTTACAAAAAAAGGAATGTATAAGAATAATTCATTTAATAAATTATTTAATGTGTTTGATTTATGGCATCGAGAAATACATTTTCTGTTTATATTTATTTTCCCTTTTAATCATGATTTTTTTTTTTATAGGGAGTCTGTGAAGCAAATGTTGTGTCTTTGTGGTGGAATTGGTATAATGGCTTTAGTGAACATACTCACCCATTAATCCTGCTAATGACATGATTTTAAAAGCACAATATTTTTTTCATTTTCCTTCCTAAATAAAGTGTGTTCCAAATAATGCATTTTGCAGAAAGGACTTGTTTGTGACAAAAAAATGAATTGTTTAAAAATTAATGAAAAATATAACAATACTCATATCATTTTCATCCATACTTTTATCATTAATATTTAAATTTTTGTTTGTTTTGTTTTTAATTTAGTCAATGATTGTTTTCTAAGGAAATAATTGATAAAATATGTAGTTGGTTAACATTTTTAAAATGGACTATGAAAATTACATTGATATTTTTTACATTATAATATGCTTATTTATTTTGCTTATCCATAAAACTGGCAGCTAAAAGAACTCATTGAATAAGCATTTAGTTAGTAAACAAAATATAGAGAATGCATTTATTTTTTGTTATGTAAATATCAAGTTCAAAATGTCCTTTTATATACGATACAGAAATCATTAAGCTTTTTTTTAAATATAATTTGCTTATTTTAGAATATAAGATTTCAGTTCACAATTTTAAAAACTAATTATGTAAGGAATTTCACCCTGCTTGTTATACTTATTTTGAATGCAACAAAAACATTTTAAATGATTTGTTCAGAAAATATTTTCATTATTCTCAGAAATCTACTAAGTATTTTTTAAGTTATGAATACTATATGATATGCTTGCATCATAATAATTAATCAAAAATCTTTAAAGCAGAGTTATATATTTGTTTATACTACATTTTTTCCTTCTAATTTGATTGTATGTCATTTTATTGTTTACATCCATTTCATTACAAAAATAAGAATTAGCCAACTATAAAAGTTTAATCTACATAAATTATAAGAAAAAAATATTTATAAACATACTTACAAAATTAAAATAATTCCTGTTTCTGAGAAAGAAATGCATATATTCTAGTCAATGCTAAGTAAGCAATAGTCTATCTTACTTTGAGTATAATAGCATGGATATAAGGTAATATTTATTCATAAATATACTTCAATGAAATCAATCGCTTCATGATGCATTTAAAAAATTCAAACATAGACAAAATGTTTCTCGATTATTCTGCATTGATAAGCATTTTTCATATGACAGATGCATTAATTTAAAATTGCATTTATAATTTATATTATACTGAATACAATTATAAACTTAATGCTGGATATGGGGCGAATATGACAAGTTTGCATGTTATCGAATTTGAACATTTTGTATGTGTTATGCATAATTTTTTTTTAATCTTACAATGCTTTAACTATTCCTTAAATATAAATGTTCATTCTTCTAAAAAAATTAATTACATCAATTATAATTAATGCTCAAATGAATGAATTTGTGGATCAAGTTTATATAAAAAGTTACACAGAATTTGATGCATAATTCACCTGCAAATATGTTTTTCTTATCATAGTTTTTTAAGACCAGAGCATATTTTGTAAAAATGTAAATATTTTTATCCTATGTGGTTGCATACAGATCTGAAAATTTTGATGTAAAGAATGTATATCCATTATTTTAATGCTACAGTATTAAATTGTGGATAAGTTTGTGTGTAAAAATTTTACATTTTTGAAACAAAATTTGCATTTAAAAGTGTTGTATGATGATTTAATTTATAATCACAGAAATTTTTTAAAACTTCCTTTTATATGTTTATAAAATTCTGTGCCTTGAAAGCCAGACTTGTAAATATTTTATTTGCTGTGTAATGATGTACATAATATATGTAAAAATTCTATAAAGCTTTATTGATCCACTTAAATAAATGGAATTGAAAATTTTTTTTTGTTGAAATGATTTCATTAAAATATAAACATTTTATTAGTATCCTTTTCAAAGTAATTTCATGTTAAACATTGGGATATCATTTACTTTTTTAAACTAAATTGCAAACATAAAACATTTTATTATTCATTTTCATTTCTATATAACTATTTTTTAAATTTAAAACTTTTTAATAACATGATTTATTTAATGTTTTTAAAAAAATTAAAAGACATTTTATAAACAATCACATTAAAGATTTTAGTTCAATAATAAATGACAAATTTTTATTATTCTGAGGATGAAATTCACAGATGCAATTTATGTTCATTTATAAATATTTAGATTATAAATTACTTTTACAAATATTTTAAAGAAATACAATATAAATTGCTTTGTTTAAATTAAATATTTTAAATAACATACAATAAATTTCATCAGATAACATACAAAATTATATTAATTTTTAAAAAAATTATATTAAGTTTAAAATCTACCAATCAAAAAACACTATAATAATAAAGCACTTACCAGCTGAAACTTCATTTTGAATAAAAACCAAATACTGGCATAAAAAAGTAGTTTTCTATAAATATCCATAATGTATAATTCTGTTTATTATAACAAAATGTATAATATTATATAAATTAATTTAATTAGTTATATATAAATTAGTTTATAATTAATTTATAATGAATAAATTACTATAATGAATTAATCAAGTATTTGGTTCAAGCCCACCTAATTAATCAGTGAATTAATAATTTCCAATGAATATGCAGTATATAGAAATATCTTTTCATAAAAGTCCATTTTTGTATACTCTGTACTGATAGAGCACTTAAATTGCACTTAAATAACAAAATTTTGTGTGTGTAATGTAGTATTTATAAATGAATTTTTGTCAAAATATAGCAAAAATGGTTTTGCTAATGAACATAAGTAAAGCTGTCATTCTGCCAATAAGTTATATATTGACTAAAAATTATATTTTCAATCAATATATGAAGGTAAATGTATGCATTTATTAATAAAATGACTAAATATTTTTAATAATGTTTAATAAAATATTTTTAAAATGTATGATACAATGAACATGCTCTTTTTTTATTTACAACACTATGAAAGTTATTTTGGTATAAACTTTACCACTTTAAGTTCATGTGTCAACCAAATGGCTAGAGATAACAAAGCAAGAGCACCCGACTGATGACTGGCCGCTAGAGGTTTTGGTACTTGGTACAGAAGAGTGAATATTCCTAGACCAACCTAGTTATATGAACAATAAACTATTACTTTATAATGTTTGAAACAAATTCTTATTTTCAATTATTGTGATCCATAAAACAGCTTTTTTTTTCAAATAAAAACTAACTAATTTTGATAACTAATGAACATGGAAAAGAAATACCTTTTTCTTTATACATATGTATTTGCTGATAACAATTGTTAAATCTTTTGAAAATCACATTAAAAAATAGCTATTATGTTTTTTCATTTTAAATAATCTTTATAATTTTATAATAAATATGATTCATTAAACTATGTAATCAAGTTGCATAAAATTTTGATAAATTAACTTACAGAAAACTGATATATTCTAGGCCTATGTATAAAAAAATGAAATACTTTTTTCCCCATAAAATTCAGGCAAATGTTTTAAAATTTAGAAAATTCAAATAAACCAAATGATATAACACTAAATAATTTTCAATATTTAATTGAAAAAACAATTTGAATAGCTACTGTACATGAAAAAATCTATGAATTCTTTCATTTGTTTTATATAAACCATTTAATGTACCCTATTTTAACCTGTAAAAATCATAATATAGATTTACATAAGATATTTGACAAAATTTAAAAAAAAAAAAAAAAAACTATATTCATTCATAGACACATAGTTCCCAATCCTTGATTTATTCTATTTGAAAGTTACTAAAATCAACAATATGCAAATATTAATTTGCATCGGTCATTAAATTAATTAAAAATAGATGTAGTTCAGAACTTCATCAACAAAATAAAAGTAAATGCAGTTTTTCTTTTTATAAGACCACCTTTTCAAATAAAATAAATATTTTATTAATGCATATTATTGATATCATTTGGATTTAATAATGGCATAGGGGGCCTTTATTATATTGTAAATTGCTTTTGAAAATTTGTAATGTGAACCTATTTGAATAAATGAATTGAAATCGTTACTATTAACAAATTTAAAATCTTTAATAATATTCGTCATTCATAATGGAGAATCAGTAGAGGAATATAAAAGTTTTAAATGATAACATTTACCAATATAAATATACTATACATTGGTCTTAGTTATTTAATTATCCTTAATTAAATAAAAATCTTTGTTACTTACATAATTTGATGTGAAACGTATGATAATTCAATGTGTCAAAACAATGTTAAATTATTAGTGTTATGAGCAGATTTTCTCTGTTTCAAAATATTATTAATTTTTTTTACAGGAAAAATTAAATAAATCTCAGAAAATATTTCACATAGTAAAAACGAAAATTTTTAGCTGAATATGTACAGCTTTTAAAATTATTGTAAAATACTTGTATATTTTTAATATTTAATTATTTCACATAAGTACAGGGGAAACACAAATATTTTAAAAAGAAAGAATATAGTGATATAAAAACTAGAAATATGAAATTATCGTGCAAATCTATAAACACCTTTGAAAAATCTTCTAAGATATTTAAAAATTTAAATAATATATATTAAGTTTAATTCAAACAAACTACTTACTTGCATAATACCCATTGCAAACATGCAATTTACAGCCAACTTAGCTCTTGGTGGCAGATGTAATTTACGTGAATACAACCACAGACCTGACACAGCACAAAACACAGTTTCGCCCTAAATTATAAACCATCAAAAATTATTCTACATATTATAAGTAAATATTTATTTACAAAAATACATATGTCATACAATATTCATAGAATTTTTTAAAAATTGATACAAATTCCTTTATAATTATTTAAATTTCTAACAAGTACATTTTTAATTAATGTTTTTAAAAATTTTATATAAAAGTTTTTCTTAAATTAATTTTATGATCAAATTTCAAAAATTCATCCATAGGTTTTC
This sequence comes from Caerostris extrusa, assembly GCA_021605095.1. Taxonomy (NCBI): domain Eukaryota; kingdom Metazoa; phylum Arthropoda; class Arachnida; order Araneae; family Araneidae; genus Caerostris; species Caerostris extrusa. Next base: position 36,480 of record BPLR01014045.1, read on the forward strand.
ATTAGGGGTAGCCAAAAAATTTCAAATTCATGAGTCGAAAAAAAGGATTTTTTTTTTTATACAACTACCAACTCTTTTCCAAAATTACATGTACCGTGATCTTTACTTATGGATTTAGGAAAACTTAAATAACTTTGATTGAACTTGTATAACTATACAAAAACTTTTATAACAAAGTATTTTTACTTTAGTACTTACACTGTCTTAAACATCATTCTTGTGCTCTAAATTTGCTCACAAAAAAATACACATATTCTATTTAAAAAAATTATTTTAAATTAACAGGTACGAAAATATAATAAAATAACTTAAGACAAAGAAAAAAAAATTGTACATTTTAAGCACAAAGATGTTGTATTTGCAGTACATTAAATCTTATTTTTCTTAATAATTGAAAAGTTTCTATAAGATTCTATTCTTGTTCATTGTTGACCCAAAATGGTTTTTATAAGCCTCAATGCTAAGTAAAGTCTTACAATACTTGGTTTGCTGCTAAAGCAGTAATTGTCTTTGCTACTGGTTGTATTATTGAAAGAAATAATTGAATTGTTTTCTTAACATTTAATTTGAATATGAAATCCTAAATTTTGGAAAATTAAAAATTATTTTTAAAAAGAATCAGAATAGAATTTTTAAACTAACTCTTTAAAAAAAATATTGGACTCCCAACTTCTGGTTTTTATGATCAAATTAACATTCTTGTAGGAAATAAATTGAAATATACTGGAAGTTAAAAATATTATTAGTCACACATACACATAAAAAAAAAAAACCCTTTAAAATCAATTATAATGCTATAAGTCACTAATATCACAAAATTTTGTAAAATTTAAACAAATTTTGAATTTTTAAGTAGCATTTGGAACATGAACATAAAAAGTATAACAAAAACAGTAATAACAAACCAATATTCTATGATTGAACTGTGTAGTAGTTGGATTTTCAGTCATATTTCTCCATTTAGGAGTAAATGCAGCAATATCGGATGGAATCCAACGATCAGCCATTTTGGCCAAGGTGTTATACACCAAACCTGCTTCTATTCCAGCAACAAATGCACCTATAAAAAATTGTTTCATGAAATGAATGACAAATAATTTATGCAGATTTCTAAGAATAAAATTGCCCCATGTATTTAATTAACAATATATGAAAATGATACATATTAAAATTTTCCATAAAAAATAATGTACATTCATTTTTAATAATGATATAAATAGTTATATTATAGTAAAAGGTAAAATAAAGACTGAAATATGATTAATCAAGTTGGAAATTTTCCTCAATTAAACATTTACATTATCATATATTAAAGAAAAGCATTTTTGTTATTATTAGAAAATAATCCTAATTTTTTTATTGTAAAAAAAAAAAATAATAATCAGAATCAAATTTTACAACAAATAGTTTGTGACAAAATTAAAATATATCAAGGATCTATTAATAAAACTATTAATTTCCATTAATGATTAGTTAAAGTAAATTATTTCAGATCCAAAATTTTTTTACGTATCAACATATGCTATTCCTTTAAAAAAAAAAAAAAAAAAAATGTTTTTCTTTAATCTTACATAAAAAATTTATTCTAAAAAGACTAAACAATACAAATTAGAATTGTTACAAAAAAAAATTCAGTTTTTAAAGTGAAATACTTTATCTAACAAACTTGCAATATATACTATTATTTATATAAAAAGAATTAAAGTATATGTAAATTGCAAAACACAACAATGTAAGTATTGAGGAAATCTAAACCAAGATTAAAAAGTACAACAGTTGAAGAAAACTTTTACCATTAGATAATATTTTACAAATTAAAAATTACTAATAAAACAACATTTTCATAGCGAATAAAAATAACGATAAATTTTAGTAAAATTATTTAAAATAATTTTTTTTAATCGAACAACTTTGAAATAAATTCTTATTTCAAATGAAAAAAATAATAATGATAATAAATGAAGATATTTATCTAAATATACAAAAAGTTACGATAAATTAATTAAATTAACATGTTTAGAAAAATAAATGTATAACAAAAGAAATTATAATAAAAATTTAAAAAACAGTTAAAAATTAACAACTAATAGTTATGTAGAATTAAATCAATTGTAAATAGGCAAAAAAAAAAAAAAAATTATTAAAAATTCTACATTCAATTTGAAAAGGAAATTATAAAATCTCAAGAAAATAAGAATCAAAAGAAATCAACACTACTGATATAGAAGCAAAAAATTAACAGATAAAAAAAAAAAGTAATTCCTGAGATGAATTTTTGATTTTGAAAAGCAACAACGATGCAAAAGACAGGAGTAATGAGGGAAGATCTCATTGCTTAAATGAAACATAATTACACAACTATTTCAGTAGAGTGACATAGTTATTAAGAATAATTAAAAAAACTGAACCACTTTAAAAATAACAAGCTTTTTCTCAATCTTAAATAATAGTTAAATATAAACATAAACTAATATTTAAGATTGAGATAGGCTTTGGCATTTTTTATCACAGTCTCCATTTTTATTTTTATTTTTTACTGCATTTATTTCTATGAATCATTTGTAAGGTAGTATTAATATGAAATTATTTATTTTATAAAATTACTAAATTTGTATAAATTATAAATCATTTTACAATAAATAATGAAAATATTCAAAACGGGATGAAATTAAAAATTATAAACAGTTCTTGAACCCCATTGTAAATCAAGGACTACCTTTATATCTTCATTGCTTGAAAAAAAAAAAAAAAAAAGCTTTTGGAATTTCTCACCACTAAATGCTGTAAGAAAAATAAGTCCTTTTGTGCCATGAGCAAATCTTCTAAATTTAATGAGACTCTTTGTCACTTCCACTGGCTTAGGTGGCAGTAAAAGATTGAGACCTGACCACATCATCAAACTATACAAAACAAATGCCATTCCTAAATGAGCAGCTAATCGATATTGGCTCACTCGAGCCACACCATCTGGCTCAGCTTTTTCCACCAAGCCACTTTTGACCATGTACCAGCCAAGCAAGCCCTAAAACAAATAACTATAATTAACATAATGAATTTCACGATTTATTATTAAACAAAATATTTTAAAGGGCTAATTTCTGTCAAAATATTACGTGAAATATAACAAATAAAAATGAAATTTATGCAAGAGTAGCATCTTAATTAAGCTATTCAGCGACACTTATAATATTATTTAATAAATCTTATGAACTACAATTCTTGATTTTAACATACAGATATGACTAAATATTGCTTAATTTCAGTAAAAAAAAAACTATTAAAAAATTTACTTAAACTAGTTTTCTAAAAAAAAAATTAACTAATTTCATAACAATTGATTATTTCATTGTACATTATTAAAAAGTAAAATATTTGTACAACAAATTAATGGCTCATTGCTATGAATTTTAAATTATAGAAAAATGCAAAAATGTCAAAACATACAAATTTTTTGTTTTATGATATGTACATATTAGATTTTAATACTGTTAAAAACTAAGAATATGTATCCTGTATTTTTAATTAAAGTTAATATACATAACATCTTTCATCTATCAAATAAGTAACTCTAATGATTTAAAGACATATTTTACCTGTGCTAGTATTAAAGAGCCAAAAATTGCCACCCTTTTTTTCATTGGCCCCGAAAGCATTTTTTTCCTCCAAAAATAAATAGCTGGAAGCAGAAAAACAGCTCCCAAAGTTCTTCCCCACATTCGATGACCATATTCCATGTGCCAAATCCACTTGAATTCCTCAAGTGTCATGTCGGAATTATTTCTAGAAAAGAAACTTTATTAATTATTTACATGTAAATACATCTTAAACTCTGCTTTCATACATAAGCACACAGATAAATTGTAGTATTTTTATCTTTTTCTTTTTATGCTGAACATTTAAAAAAAATTGTTGTAAAGACTTTCAATATTTTCATGGGTGTTTTAATAATAGAAAAATGTAATGTAACACTGTTACTCTGTAAAACAAGTAGTTTTTACTTTTTGGATGTAACAATCAGAATAAATTTTTACCCATACATACATTTTAAAGTCATTATATCACGTTAAGACAGATACAAAATAAAAATTAGCAGCAAAACTTTCTTGTGGATATTTCCAATGGAAGTAGTAGAGTTTCCGATTCCAACTTATATTATTTCAGAAAAATTATAATATGAAATGAAAAACAATAAAATTTACTTTTAATGTAAGATAATTACATAATATATATTTTCTTCTTTTAGAAAGATTATTGCTAGTGATATGACAGTTCAAAAAGTTGGAAATCAAAAATTAATTTCATATGCATAATAATCTGGTAAAAGCAGTAGGACTAATAAAGCTTGAATAGTGGAATTAATAAAGTTTGAGATTAATATAAGATGATTAGAAGTTATAAGAAATTAAAATAAAAAAAAAACCTAATGTACACTTTTATTTATAATGAAACATGGTAGTTTGCATAATTTAATATTAAAAAGTAAAAACCATTAAGAAATGTTAAAATTTTAATACACTTGAATAGAAATTCTTGATAATAGATTGGGAATATTATGAGATATAAATTCACATCTATACACAAATTATTTTAGAATAACTTATAGGAGAAATTTTACCATGGGAATTTTCTATAAATATTTAGGATCAATTATTAATATGCAATAAATATTAAAACAGAATAACAAAGTATTTAAAGGCAATATTTTGTCAAGCATGATTAATTTCTTTTTTTTTTTTTTTTTTACATTATAGCATAACTATGAATTATAAAATATCTTTGAAAATGAGAAATACAAAACACTAATACATAAAGAACAAAGTTATTTGATACAAATATTACAAAAAAAATTTAAGAATTGATTGATAAGCTGATTAAAGGTAAAAAATACATAAAAAACGATTTATAAATTTAAAAAAATATAACTTACTGTTTAAATTCTGGAAATTGCTTATATTTTTCAAATTCAGATATCCATGCATCTTTGCTTAAAGGTGGAAATTCTTTAAAGAGATGCCAATCAACCATAGATAAACCAGATTTCGTCAACCTTAAAAAAACAAGACACAGACATAAGAAAAAAACTATTAACTAACAGTAACTAAAATGACTATATTTTTAATTAACTGATATTCAGCAGTATTAAAAGATTTATATTTTGACACTCAATTTAAAGCTAATATTTCAATTAATGTTAGAATGTTAATTTGCTGTTTAATACTTTAATGGTGATTTATACGTCTTTAGTACTATTTTTAGTCAAGGTTCTGCCATTTGTTCATGTTACAACAAATTTATAGTTTCAGGATATACCATGGAGAAGCTACATTATAACCAAAAGATGTATAAAGGAACATCTCAGAAGTTTTCTAAGGAAATCATTATCATGTTAATGCTACATGCGAGGAAGGTAGTAAAACATTCGTGCATAAGCCTAATGACAGAGAAGAAAACTATCAAATCATGTGCTAATCAACAATTTAAGTAACCTTAGTTAAGTGGAAAGCAAATGAGTTTACCTTTTTTAATGACTCAATCAAGAATTCTTGAATGTTTGAAATAAAAACATATTTTTAAATGATATAAACATTTCATATAATTTTAAAAGTCAACATGGTTCACAGATACCATACAGGAAATGAACAGGAAATTTTAAAAATATTCAATGTATAGTAAAGATAACTGATAGCGTTAGAAAATTATCAAAGGAATATGTATTTTCTATTGTTTAAACTGAGTAATGAATATTATTTAAAAACAATTTAAGTAACTATATTTTCAATAAAGAAGGGAAAAGTTAGAATTAAATGGGTTCAACAAAAAGCACAATTTCAAAAATTTTATATATATATAGATATAAATAAAGAAGAATTGCTTTATTATAAATTCTATAGAAACATCCCGATTTTGATTTCATTCTAAAATATTGGTTGAAAATCAGAAATAGGATTAAATTAAATTGCATAACTTCTTAAAATATCGACACATTTGAATTAATTTCTATAAAAATATATTAAAGTGTTTCTCTCTCTATTGCCAGGATGCTTACAAAAACAGTTACCAAAATCTTCTGCTTCATAATTCATGATGATGACTATGTATTTCAACAAGTTAACCTTTTCTATAGGAAAAATTTATTGTTGGATGTCTTCATAAAAATATATCTATATTTGTGTCATACATATTGAAATGAAAACACCTATATAAGCAGCCTAAGAAAAAGTTATTTATACTTACAGGGTGAGCAGAAAGTCTTGCCTTGATTATAAAAATTTATTACACAATAGCCCTAGAATGTAATAATGTAATTTTGGTATCAATGATCAGTTCACTTTCAACAGTTTTTATACAGAAAGGTAAATAAACATATGCTCTTAGTAGGGGATCAGTGAATCCATATGTATCTGCATAGTTTGTTTGGTGCAGCCTCATGCATAATAAGGCTATTGGACCATTTTCACATTTTTTTTTTTTAGAGACTTAAAGGAACTGTTCATTAACTCTCTCTTTGAAGAATTTAAATAGTGAATTATTTATGAACAAGATGGAGAGCACCCATCAACTCCCATTCATTGAAGAACCCATCAAAGAACCTCAATGAGGTTCCTTTGATGGTGAAGTTCTAGATGAAAAATTTCCACGCTGCAAGGATCCTATCCATCCTAGTCTATCCTTAGGTTAGTCTATCCTTCCCAATCCTTTGCAAGGATTGGAAAGGATAGACTACCACCACGGCCTCCATGCTCTCATGATGTTACTTGATTCTTTTTTTTTTTTTTTTATTTTTTTATTATTTTTTTTTTTTAGCTATATTAAGGACAGAGTCTTTACCACACCAATTGCTGACATTGAAGAATTGAAGGCTAAGATAAAAAATAAAAAAAGCTGCATGTGCTGTTGCAGATGATATGCTAAAGAATATTTGGCCAGAATATTGACATTCTCCATGTTACGAAGGAGCACAAGTTAAAATCTACTGAAGTTTGTGATCTTTTTAAAAACTTTTATAACAATAGTTACAATATATCAAAATGAATATGTGTCTAATTATAATAGTTTTTGCAGAATAAAATTTTATAATCAGAGCAGGACTTTGTGTTCACCCTGTATATTACTTTTAAATAAGCCTAATCAAATTAAGATCCCAAATTTAGAATTTCAAAAAAAATTATGATTCATGTTCTTACTGATTAGTTTGTAGTACTTATAGCATTCATAAAAAATATAAAAAACTGCCATCACATACTATACTTAATTTTTAGCATTCAATATTATTTTTGATATTTATTATTACAATTTTACTACATTTTATAAATCTTTTTTAACAATACCGATTTACCATGCATTAACTAAAACAGATTTGCATAACATCTCAAGTTTCAAACTGAAATCAATGCAACTTACCTGGTAATACCGCCAAGTACAACTGATCCAACAACCATACCACTACAACATAATAGCCATGTACCAACATAGCGAGATGCTTTAGATGATTCTGCAATAACAACATTCTGAGCAACTGATACTGTCTGACGTAAAAGTTGAAGAGATTTCTTAGAATTCTATTTTAAAAATAAACATATATGTTATAGATTGTGTTAAAATTCTGGTGAAACAAGATTTATTTATAGTAAAAATTATAAGAAAAAGCATACATAATAAAAAAAAATTTTTATTAAGTATAATAAAAATCAATTCATCTTTCATAAATTACTTCAGACATTATTTTCAGGAAAAAAAAATTATTGAAAAATATCTATTTCTGCTATTGTGTAAATTATATATTAATAGGATTAATAAAATAAATAATTATATATTAATAGGATTAATAAAATAAATAATTATATATTAATAGGATTAAGAAAATACATAAGAACAAAAATTTTTGTTTTTTTTCCAACAAATGAGAAACAAAAAAAAAAATAACTTTCTAACCTCAGCATGTAAATTTTTTTTTTATTATTTATTATTAGGCAATTTTAATAAAAAAATTAATAATGTTATTGATTTGACAAGGGATAAAATATAATCAATGAAGTGTTGTTTGATTACAGGCAATATGACAAATAAAAGTTATATGAATATCTAAGGACTCTCTTAAGGAGACCACAGCAGCACAGCATCATATTTGGCACTAACTAGGTAATACCCATCAAACATTTAGATGGAGATTTTTTTTTTTATTGCAAACCTACTGACCCATCACTATCGTGATATTTTTTAGACATCTGTGAGTGAAGTAGGGCAGGGGGGAATGTTAACTGAAAAAGTGTCATTTTGTCAGCCATTGGTCAAATGACACTGAAAGGGAACACCTAATGATTGACCACCCATTTGAAAGGTATTATATTTGATTACATTTTCTTCTGTGCTTACAGTAAGATTAGTACTTTCTTCAATACTTTATTTTTGTCGTTATTTAAATATTTTTAATTTTAATACAGATTTATTTTATCTATATCACTTTTTTTTTCAATTTCACAGTCCTTTGCACATCTGACATTTTAAGTTCTCCTCATCTAAAAGAAGTGAAAATGGTTAGCAAACAGATGAGTGAATTTTTAACATTTATAAATGTAAAAAAAAAAACACTGTTCTAACAGCTGATCGAGGTAGTATAATGAATATGTAAAATATGCAGGACTGTGAAGTAAATGAAAAGTATGTTCAGAGTGCACCACTTTACAACAAGTGAGGTGGTGGTGGACTGTATTGTAAAGCCCAAAATTAGTGACATTGACTATTTATAATAACTGCTTATTTTTCAGTATTATGTATCATAAACAGTGGTGTATTTTTGGTTAATAATTGTAAGACTATTCTAGAAAAAAATTTTCCCGTCATTTTTCTCTGAATTTCATATGCCATTATAAAACAAGTAATGCTCTTTTGCCTCCTGAGGAAACAAACTCTTATGCTTGGAGAAAACTGGCTGAGGGGAGGTGGAGAGGAGAAACTAGTCAAAACTTCATCCCACACCTACAGTATTTCACAAGTACTCATGCTGCATTGTAATAGAAAAAAATATCTATATTTTAAGTTTCAATTACCAATGAAGCACAAAAATATAAATCCCATACACAAGCAAGATTTGTGCAAAATTAAAAGGTGACATGTTTCACTATAAATATTAAAATTTTAGAAAAAAAATTGTATAAGCATCCCTAATTAAACATTAAACAAATTAATACATTTCTGTTTTAAAAACACAGAAAAAATATTTTAAAAATATGTAATATAAGAGAAAAACTCAATTGCTGTGAAAAAGTAATTGTGAAAAGATTTTAGTTTTAATGACATGTTTCACTATAAATATTAAAATTTTAGAAAAAAAATTGTATAAGCACTAATTAAACATCAAACAAATTAATACATTTCTGTTTTAAAAACACAGAAAAAATATTTTAAAAATATGTAATATAAGAGAAAACTCAATTGCTGTGAATAAAGTAATTGTGAAAAGATTTTAGTTTTAATGAATGAATTAACTGCTCCAAAATATTTAATCTGCTTTAATATATGCAACTTTTTTTTTCAATGCAGAAACAGATGATTATCTTAAAAATTGAATGTTTTGATAAAGAATTTTTATATCTGTCATAATTGTTTAAGAAAATTTGAAGAAAATTATTAGTATTTAAAAAAAAAAACAGATGTAAAAAATATTGGGATTGACTGAGTAATGTCATATTTATACCTTTTACAGGATATGTAATATCTCATATCCTGTCTGGAGATAAAATTCTGTACTTCTATATGCTAAGTGAAAAATAATCTTTTGAAAGATAAAATTTTATAAAATGGTTTTAAAGATCTGATATAAATGAGAATTTAAATTTAAACTAATTTACAAATGCATATTTAAAATACATAAAACCTTGCAAAATTTGATTGCAATTATAATTTAAATCTATTAAAATATCTATTTTAGTTTCAGAATTTTCCATGCTTCAAATATAAATTAACTAAAATTCTCAATTATCAGGCAGGTAATTCAGAGATTTTATCACACCGTACCTTTAATATCACAGGATTTTGTAAACTTTTCGTCGGCACAATCCCACTTAAACAATTGCGAGTTGTAAAAGAAACAAATGATCTTGATAAAATCTGTACAAAAAATAAAAATTGCATCAGTTGTAACTCACATAACAAACTCAAAATATTAAGAAATTTTCAAATAAAAAATTTAAATTACAATTATCAAAAACACTATGAATACTTACATAATTAGGGACAAGAATAACTTGTAGCCGGGCGAAATAAAGCGGTATTCAATGTTTTAAGAAAAAACATTTTTAAAATTATGAAAAACTACAGCACATAAACAATATGTTTTAGATTTGTAAAGTCTATAGAAAATTTAAATATATTATAAAGGAAATACAGTAAACACAAAATTAGATTTGAAGGGATTTTCCCACTTACATAAGTTAAACGAAACTAAAACAATAATTACCTTCACTTCAGTTTCAAAACATTGCTTTTCTAATGATTGATTGATTGATTAACTCAAGAATTCTGCTCTTTTATGTACTTCTGACATACTTCATTTTCTCTATGATATATATTAAGATACTCCCATACAAACATATAGAAAGCCCTTCTAAATAATCATTTTCCCAGATAACCATTAGAATAGAATTTTGTTTGTTAATTATGTTATCATCTTTTTTAAATTGCTATAGGTACTATATGCAAAGGTCAATCAAATGAAACCCTTAAAAGCGTATTTTGGCAATAATTCATTATCCAAAGGAAAATGTATTTATCATTTTTTTGTTGGTGCCGTCGATCCCGAACTCAATATAAGTTATACGGCATAAACTTTTTTTCTTTTTATAGATAAAAGCTTTTTTGGTTTTCTGTGCAACCAATCATGTAACAGTTTATGTACTTTTTAATTCTAGAAAAATCTATATTTGTAGTTACTTTATCCAGTCATACTTGGGGATTTGTTTTTGTTTTTAACATCTTAATAGCAACAATATTCTTTGATGTCACAACTCAGTGTCCTTGACTTATCGTAAAATGAGTCTTTCGCAGGTTTTATATCATTTATGATTTTTTTATTATTATTATTATTTCGTTTATGGGGCCTGAATGGCCGAGTGGCTAGCGCTCTGGCGCTCAGTACCACAGGTTTCGGGTTTGAGTCCCGGAGGTGCCATGGATGTTTGTAGTGGTTCGGAATCCACTTTAAATCTAGGTCCCGGTCCCTAATAGAATCGTCGAGCGTTGCGGGGGCATTGTTACTCCGCGTCTGTAGCTTATCTTCAAGTTACACGAGCCCTCTGGTAATGCAAAGTGAGTAACGTCTGTGCAGCGCTTGCCTTTAGGCATCAAGACCAAGCTGTCTAAATGTTTGCCAGCTGCATTAGAACAAAAAAAAAAATTATTTCGTTTATAAATACAACATAGAATCAAGTTTAAAAAGAAAACATTGAGCATATATTTCAAAATTTGTGTCTTACTGTATATTACATTCAAACCTTAATCCTTTTTGTTTTAATTTTTTATCACTCCATTTGGGTACCAAATGTCAATTACATCAAGTGTCTTTTTTTCTCATCTCATATCTGATTATTTGTAGATATATCGCATTTGGAATATTATATTTTATCTTAATCAAAATACTAGAATTTGATTTCTTGATAAAAGTACGTATTTTTCTACTGTTATATTTTGTTTCTCGTGTTTTAGATTTACTTCTGCAACAACATCGATGTATCAAAAATTCATGAGTGGCCAAATTGGATTTGTCATTGAAGTCTTATAGTCTTCGCATCTTAATAGAATAAATTAAAGGAAAAATATTCCTTCCAATCCAGTAGATTTTGACAATGACAATATTTATGAATCTAAATAAATTCCGATTTCGGATAAAGCCAGTTAAGGCAGTGTATTCAGTGTCCCAACTTCTTTCCTTTCCCAAAATTCTTTGATAAAGCTTTTCATTTATGAGTTCCTTCTTCTCTCGTAACCTCCTTATCCGTTTCTATAAATCAAACAAATAAATAATTTTTTTAAAACCCACCTAGGACACTGAAGTGGAGGTCCAGTGCGATTACAATTCAAAATCTTCCGAGTAGAAAAGTTCCTTTCTTAGTCTAAAGGCAGAAGTACGAAAGTCAGAAAACTACTTACACAATTCCAAATTAAAATATGATCCCTATAAGATGTTGTACAATTACTATTTGAAAAGGAAAAAAAATTGAAAAGCTGGCGTTTCTATTTCCCGGCTTGAGACTCTTCAACGTTTCATATTTCTTCAACACTATTGATCCCACAGTTACTCAGATGGCTGAAAAGGCAAAGTTTAAAAACCCCGGTCCTGTTCTCTTAAAATAATACAGAAGGAAAAACGCCAAGCTGACATCTCGCCTCCAAGACATTTGATTACCAGAAAATTGCGGCCTCACAGCCTTCTACTTCTGCTGACGTGCCTATCCTCGCTTCACTGCAGGTAATATAAACCCTTTCCTCCTTCCTACTAACACTCTTATAAAAGTGGTTGCTGATCAAGAGGTTAACTTCACAAGAAAACAGACTTCCTTCCAAATTTTTTCGAACAAAAAAGCAAACTGAAATAAAATAAATGACATCCTTTAAGAGAGTCACTCCATTAGTTCAATCCAAATACAGCGGCAAATTTATACAACTGGCTACAGAAACTGAGGTTGATTTCAGAAGGCTCGCCAAATTTATGGATGAGCAAAAGCTCCCATGCAAAAACTATATGCTAAAAAATAAGTCTCCTCATAGTGGTTTTTCTACTAACACTACTATCATTTAAATTGACGATAAATTAACACCCTTTTCTTTTTCCCTCCATGAGGTCAGTCGCATGTCCAAATTTATGGCTAAAGGACCCAATACTACTTTTCTTATTTAGCTCAATAACATCCCAATTTCTAGAGACATCTGCCAAGTTAATGAGCTATGCAATACAAGAACAGTTGAAATTTACAAAGGACTCCTCGTTCCTTTCCGAGGCTATAACTGTAATGGAAATTTTCATTCAAGTGAAGGCTGTAGACATCTTTCCACCTACCCTAAATATAAAGGGCTCACATTGCAAAAAATTGTAACATCTCTCATGATTATGAATTGAATTGTTGGAGGAAACCATGCCAAGATTTGGCACGGTTGTCCAAAAGTCCCAAGACTGATAAAAAATAAGTCAAATTAATAAGAAGTTCTTCCCGATCAGCTACTTCAAATAAAATACATATTCCCAGGATGCAGACCCTTCCCTATAGTCGCGCTGTCTCTGATGAGCTCTCCTACTCGAGAGCTATCCAATCCATGGTGCAATACAACCAGGCTCCGTTGATTTTAATCTCTCAACCTAATCCAAAGGATTTACCCACTCCCATGATAAACTCGGGTATTGCTGACAATCAAATTAGTTCCTATATTGCAATGATGGAGAATCTGTCCCAAAGTTGGATGGCGGTTTTTCCACTCCCAACACTTTTCCCCGCTTTCAGGCAATTCCTTCCACAATTAAAAAAATTTCCAATGTAGTTGAATAAGCATATCTGATCTCTAACGCTTATGTTGTAATCCAATACACAACCCGAATTTAAAGTTCTCAGTCACACTACTTCTCGGAGAATCTTTCTGGAATACAAATGGTCTGCGTTCTAGAATTAATAAACTTAGAGGTTTCGTTTCTAAAGCAGAATCATGATGTTATTTTGGTACAGGAAACAAAATTGATCCTTGGCAAAAACCTATTGATTGCAAACTATCAAACCGATAGAATGAATCAAAATTCAAACTTCGTATGTGGTGAAATCTGAATTATTATTAAAAGTTCTATCCCTCATCATAGTCTTCCTATTTCTTAATTAAATTCTCTCCTACTATTTTAGTTGAAACTCAATTTGTTGATGCTCCCCCAATCAAAATAATTTCAACCTATGTGAGGCCTAACATTCCAAGAGGATTATCTGTGGTGGACATTGGAAAGTTCTCAGTATGTGAAACTAACGTAATCGTCAATAATGATTTAAATGCTTTTCCTTCCCGTTAGAATTTTGAATGATCTGGTAATAAATTATCTAAATATCTCCAATATCAACGAGGAGTGAGCGTAGTTCTACGCTCTAAAGTGACTGGTACTGGTCCTAGACTTCGTCTAAGAGGCAATCTTTTAGATATTGTCATTTTTAAATTCATCCCTTTCAGTCACTATTTAGTGGTGGTGACGGATCTAGATTTAGAGTACCTCCCCGTTTTGTTTTCTTTTTGAAACCGAACTGACTCGTTGAAAGTTTCCGATCAAATCAGAAACGACAGAAAGAGTTGCAAATCCATTTTTAATAAAAAAAACAATAACTCTACTTGATTTAAACTTACGATCAATACAGATATTATCATAGATAAACTAGGAAATATCATTCAAAAACTATTTCTGAAACTTCATTCCTAAAATTCAAACTTCTACCGATTCCCACCATCCTTCCCCCCCAAAAAAAAAAATCTAAGTTCTAAACTAGAAACAAGCTGCGAAGATTATATTAAAAAAAAGTAAAAGTAAGAATCGAACAGCAGTAGGGATTGTTTAATTCAATGCAACAATGGTATTGATTACATCTGTACTCTTGCACAGCAACGCTGAGAATACGACATAGCTACAGTTTCGCCGGAGTCAAACTGTGGCCGGCGAAATTCTTCACCCTTTGAATGAAATCCTAAATAGTGAAAATTCTCAACAACATCCCCTATACCCCGCATTGTTTACAAAGGCTTTCAATGTTTAAAATTTTACAATTGCTTTCATTTTCAACGAAAGTAAGCATGGCTTTTTCTTAATAATCATAACAAGAAGATGGCAACATATTATTCAATTATTGAATTATAATATTGATACAGGTACTTTTCTGTAATTTTATAAAATACAGGAATTCTGTAACAATTTGTGGGTACACAGTTTTTTACATAATGAATCAATTAAGCAAAAAATCTTGGTTTCCGCAATGGAAAAATTTCGAGCTGGCTGTCAATTAACCATCTTAATTAATTTTGTTAACCAACTAAATTGTATCATGAGTTATTTTCCTTCGAGATATTTCTAACCCTACACCTTATGTGAAATTCTAATGATAATTACAAAAATTATTAAGGCTACTTTTCTCTTTTTTTCTTTTCTTTGCCGACTGCACATAGGCTGTGGTCTAAATACAAGTGTAGTGTACTTTAAAACAAGATTCATACTTTTTCCTCTGAATTTCGCCCTTTAATTCCCTCCTTATTTATTAAATAGAAACCTTATTTTTACTGCCACTAGATGTCGTTAGATTAGTTTTTAAAAACAAGTAATATAAAAAAAATTTTTTTAGTCAATTCCTATTTTTTTTTTTTTCACTCTATTGCAGAAAGTCCTTTATAAATAATTTTCATTCATTTTTCTAAGTTTATCTGGTGCCATCTATTGGTAGATATATGCGACTTAAATCTAAAAAAAAAAAACTAAAATTAATTAATTAATGTGAAGACCATTAGGACACAGCTTTTTACCCACAAAGAGAAATTAGAGAGAGGAACGCTAATTAGATAATAGGGTCCATAAAGATCCCACAGGGTGCAGTTGTTGAATTGGACCTTTTTACTTTCTTTGTGACGCAGACCACCCAGACAGACTAATGCCAAGAGTTTCTTATCGCTTTCCTCAATGACAAATATCTATATTGGCAAGTTTATCTAAATTTTTTTACAAAATTATAAATTAACGCACACTATAAATTTATACAATTCTTGACAAAAAAATGTGATGTAAGAATTTCATTTAAATAACAGGTTTAACTCTGGACAATATGTCTGCACAACAGTACGTTACCACTGGGCCATTAGTCGACAACCTGTTAATCATGTAATTATTCCTTTTATAATGTGTGACACTACTGCGGTGGGTTAGCGTTGCTCCGTTGGATGGTACAGAGTAATGTTATGTAAGAGTAATTTCAATATAGAAATTCAATAATTTCGTTAAAGATTTACATCTAAATATCTTCACTCATTCTCGCAATCAATATCAAAGCTCTAATATTAATAATATATAATGATGGCACAATAAAAATGAAAAGATATCAGTTATCTTAGATTTATGTTTAAATAAAATAATATTTCAATGTAAAGCAAGTGTTTAATTTATCCGTTATATTTTTGAAAGAATTATTGCCCTTATAAAACTGAATTTGATGTACCACAGTTAGATATAGTCATCAGAGATAGAAGTGTCTAGAAGCTGCCTTTTTATGATAACCACTAAGAAAAATAATTTCATGAAATGAATTAATAATAATAATTTATTTCACTCTCTTATACTAATCAATATTTTAACTGTGTTTTGTTTTGCATTTTTAAAACATGTGTAACACTTCGCTTCCATTGATTAACATGAGTATCACATATTCTATGAAATATAAATGTTAGATTAAAATAAATATGCAAATTGTTCTCTTTACTTTTAACCTTTTATCAAGAAATAAATAACTGAATAAATTATGCATTAAAGAACGACAAAGAAATTTCATCTCAAAACAACAAATTAATCTGTCCGTACAATCATGTTCAAGTCATACGAAATCGCATATCCTGAATATGAGTCACAAATAAAAAATAATAATTCTGTGCATACTTCTAAATTGATGGATGGTAGAATAGCGTTAAAATTTCTCCGGTGCTATCCGTACCAGACGACGACGGTGGGTGGTTAAAATAAGCAACGGCTCAAATTATGAAAATCCGTCTTTGAATCACCGCCAAGAAACACGAATCCATTCCGGATATTTGTAGTGGTCTGAAAACAGATCTTACTCCGTCCGTCAGTGATGAATGATTATGAATAGCTGAAGAAAAGAATGATAAATGTCCATTATTTGTTCTATTTTTCGAAAGTTTAATGAATTGTGATTTGAATATAGAATTTTGTTATTATAATATCATTTATACATTTTTTAATAAAAGTTCTAAAAGAAAACAGAACATAATCATTAAAAAACATTATGTCATTTGTGTCCAAACATTTTATTTTTATCACTGTTTAATAAAATAAAATGCTGTCTTATTTTTTATACCTTTAAAACTCCATCACTTAGAGAACCAAAAATTATTTTAAATTGAATTCATTATATTTTTTATCTTGTGTGTAGACAAAAATCATGAAAAAATTCTGAAACAAAAACTTTAATTTTCATAATAAAATCTCACTATCGAATTTTTATCGTTTGCTTTCACCAGCATATTCTTAACATTCGAAAAAAAAAAAAAAAGAAAAAAGAATTAAATAATTGGATATAAAATAAATTAGTTTAAAAGTCATTAATAATTTGGTCAAAGATAAGATTAATTTTTCTGAGAATTTATGATATAGTCCCAAAACAATTCTAATTATTTTATTTTTAATTAAATAAAACTTCAATTTTTGATAGCAAATTGGTAACAAATTAAAAGTTTCTTAGAACGCCAAAATCGTCTGCGTTGGTTTATTTTTATTATTGTTGGGTGAACGAGATTAAGAATTGTTCTTTATTTAATATTTAAAAAAAAAAAAAAATTCCCTTGATTTAAAGAAAAAATGGCTTGAAGTTGATATGTGAGTATTCTTTTTAATGCCTTTTTTATTCGTTTCAAATAATTCACTATTATAAAGAGATAAAAAAAAAAAATTTTTTATATTTAAAATTTTTGTATGTATCTATGCAAATATTTTTATTTTGATGCAAAAGTATAAATTGAATATTTGCATGCTGTCCTCTAAAATGTTCTGATATGCCTATTGAAATAGAAATATATAAAAAATGCTATTTTTTAATTAGAAATTTTCATGGCTATTTTAGTTCAGGTCTAAATTTATTTAATATCTTTATTATTAATAATTAATAATGTTTTTGAATTAATTATTGATATAAAGAAATTTACATGAAGAACTAAATGACTCAACTGCTGATTTCATACATTATATCAGTATAAATGTCATAGAAATAGCAAAGAAAAAAAGATGAAAATTTATTTAATATTTTATTCTTAATAATTAATATTGTTTTTGGATTAATTATTAATATAAAGAAATTTACATCGCAAATCTAAATGCCTTCAAGCCAAATTTAGTAAAGGGTAATATAGGCATCCCACTGTCTCGAATAATGAAAGTTTGAGTTTATAATGTCATTATGTTGAACATAATTTCCTGAAAAGTTTTCTGAATTTCTTTACACTTTTCGTTCATATTTTTTTCATCATATTTATCAAAGTCAACAATGTATCGATTTCACAGAAATTTAGGAAAGCTGGGTGTACATCTATTTGTAATTATGAATTTTGTAAATTCATAGCAGTCATGCGTATCGATAAAAATCTTCTGTATTATTATTTGATATTTTGTTAAAAAATTTTATGACTTAATTTTTATCTGAATAAAATACTTCGCACCCTTTTTCAACCCATCTGCTGCACATGTTTTGAGTACTACTCAACTAATAAAATGGGATTCGAACTTAGACTTTATGAAATTGTTTAATTGCATCGCAAGTATTTTTAAAAAATGCGTTACCTAAAATTTCTTAAAAATGCTTCATTTTTACATATTCCTTAACACATAAAATTTATGCAAGATTACTATATTAAATTATTTGTAAAATAAGTTATTTTTTATAAACTAGAAAACAAAATAAAATTGTAAGTTTTAATAAATTTTGAAAAAATATATATTTTAGGCCTAATCGCAAAATAGGGACCATTGGGATTCGGCGGCTTTTTTTGTGGTGCCAACTGAGCGATAAGTCGCCAAATGTGGTAATTTGAGTTTCTTGTACTTTTTATAATTCATTTCATTTACAATCGCAAACCGTTATTTGGTGGACTTTGGTGAAAATAATTTTTAACTCCAATTTCCAACAGCGAATTTATTCTGCAGTTTTAACATATTTTATTATTTAAGTTTTAAAATTCAATATATAAAGGTTACAAAATATTATATATATATATATATATATATTTTTTAAAAACGTGTTACATAAATTTTTGTAAAAAAAAGAATGAATTGAGGAATTTTTAACAGTAACAATACATTTCGATAAATATTCGAAATTTCCAAGTTTTTTCGTTTCCAAATGGGATAAATTTGGACAGACAGCTGCTAGACGGTTGAGTAGAGATGTAAAAGAAATCTGAATATAGCTATGGCACTGCAAAAATCAGACAGATTGTGAAAGCACTAACAAAGTAAAGAATAATTCTAAATGTTACATTTTATACTTTTTAAGAAAGCAAATATGCTTAGAGAAGCAGAATGTGTTTTGTAAATGGATTATCTGAGCAAAAAATATCTAAAAGCAGGGGTACAATTTGCGGGAATTTAGCCATTCAGTAGTTTTGAATGATATTAATGCAATTTGAACGAAAATACAAAAATAAAATAAATGAATAAACTTTTAAATTAGTATATCTAGGAAAATGATGGTCGATGGTCGTTCCGTATCATTAGTTATGTATCGTTTCTTAAAAAGTTTTTAAATAATACGGATTTGTTGTAAAATAATTACGGATAAGGATTTAATACTTAAATGTTTGGTTGTTTAGTGAAACTTTAATATCGGGGTTTTTTTTTTTTTTTTTCTTCTTTTTTTAGCAAATAGGAATATCGTAGTAAAATGTGAGCGAAGAAATAAATCTAGAAAGATAAAGAAAAATATTTAATCAAAACATTCAATCTTATAATATTGAAATCTACACCAAAGAGAAATATTCGTATAAATGTTGTGTTTATTCTGCATTTTGTAATTTATGTAATATTATTTATCCTTTTCCGATATTAAGTAAAATTTATTATTTGAAATTTATATACAGATTCAACTGAATTTCATTTAATTAAAAATTAAACTGAATTGCTTAAATAATCATATTTATTGAATTAGTCAAAATATGCTTCTGCTAGAAAATATAGTACCTCAAGAACAGGAATCATAAAGACCACCTAAAAAATTTATTTATAAATATATTTAATTACACTTCAAAAATATTCCACTTTTATAAAGTGTATTACGTTATTTTCATTCTATAAATTCAATAAAATAAATTCAATATTGTATTTTTCAATATTGTATTTCATAAATATAATGTATTGTAAAAATAAAGTAGATTTTGACGTAAAGTATTTATAAGTTTTAAGATTAAAAGAGAGTAACTAGCGATCTGGTATTCGATGCCACAGGCTTCAGGCTCGAATCTCGGCGGTACCATGGATACTTATAGTGGTTCGGAATTAGCTATGTTTTAGATGCCTGCAGTGATTAGGTCCCCGTTCAATATGACTGTAGAGAGTTGGGATACAACCCTACCCCGTAGAAAGGAAGCATCTTCTGTCTCGAAATCTGCCAGGAGTCAGGCAACCTTGACCCACCATGGGCTGCCGCATCATTGAAAAAGAAGAAGTATGAAAGAAATTTATAAATTTTATCGAATTTAATTTTTGTAACTTTAAATGAATTTTTATAAAGTTCTATAGTGATATTTAACTTCGAGCTTTTGACTTGAGGTCATTTGCCATAGTAGATTCGGGATTATACCTCCGCATAAGTGGCTTGCATGCATTATAAGGGGTTTACTGTATTACATCCACAAGAGGATCCTATCATTCATGAACGTCTTTTGAAAATATACTGTAAAATGTTTGGCAGGAATGCTACTTATGTACAACGACGAGAAACACCATTCGTTAACTGATGACGTGTTAAACTATACTGCAAATGACGGATCACGGCTCGCCTTATCATACATTAATTTCATTTAAAAAATCGCATAAGTATATATTTTTTAAAATTTCAGATTTTGATAAAAGGTTGAAACATGGAATATGATCCAGTTGTAGTTTAGTAACAAAATAAACATTTTATCATTGTAAAAGTATTTTATTCAATGAATACTCTTAATAATTATTACAAACTTGGAGGAAATACCTTTTGTCCTTAATACTCTTTAAGGACAAAAGGTATTTCCTCCAAGTAATTCCCTGTTTAATTTAATTTTTTTATAAAGACATTAGTTAGTTACTAGTAAATATTTGTTTTAAGAATTCTTTATAAATTTTATGAAATTGACAAAAACAATCCATTTTTAAACTAAATAGTAGTAGTTATAGTTGTTTCTAGGTAATGTTTTAAATGCGTAAGTCTGTTTGGATAAATACATATATTCATGAAAAAAAAAAAAAAAAAAAACCTTGCAGTCCTGAATATTTTAAAATTGGTAAATATCCCTCCTTTATTAATACCCTTTGGAATTGATTACTACAAAAACTAAATGAAATAATAAAACTCTAATACAATTCAGTAGCCTGACATAGACGGTCGCGCTGTTTTGGACATAGTGAGCGTCGGCCCCAAACAAATTACAGAATTCACACGCGTGAATCCTTCATCTAATGTATTATCGCTTTCAATACAAGAACAGTGAGTTAGATAAAAAATTTATGACAGAAGCACGATCAAGTCTTTAAAGAAATTTGAAAAGAATTCAGTTTAAAAATTAAAAACTCAGCAAAATTCTAAGAATTTACCAAGTAATGAACCATTCCATTCGAATTACTAAATAAAAAAGGTAATAGTAAATGCATAACGTTACTTTTACATTAATGATTATCTATAATATTAGGCATATATATGACATATCTATATTATCTATAATATTAGACAGATATATGACATAGCTTGAAGGAGATTAAAATTATAAAATATGAATTTAGATTCGTAACGACTGACTAGTTGCAAATAGTAAAATTTCACTTATGTATTATAAAAGGTTTCTATCCATGAGTGATACAACACGTGTATTTTTCTCAATTTTTGTAATGTTTGAAACATTGAAATTAATACAGTTTCTGTAAAATAAATGTGATATAAAGATAAAGAAATATGAATATATATTTAAAACAAACATTAAACATAAAAGTTGACGAAGGTATATGTAAGATATGCCATGTTGTTATTCCCCTACGAGATATGATTCCTCCAAGATTAGAAAAGGGAGAGGGAGGGACAAAACGCTATACTCTATATGTATTCATTTGCCATTAAACATTTAAATTGATGCTGAAAATTTCATACAATAAAGTGAATCCTTTTCTCACATAGTAATACTTACGAATCAGCAAGTAGGTATTATTTATTTTTTTACAGTTATTTTTAAATAATTTAAATAAAAGACAATTCAATATACATAAGAGACAATTTTATTTTTTTGCCATGAGTATTACAATGATAATATTTTATTGGCTGATTCAAATCTGACTAAAGCATGCACGAATGTCTACTTATTATTTGTTGTAGACGTCACGAACTTCACCCGAAAACAACGTAGTATTCCCCCGTGATAAAAACCAAAAAGGCTCCACCGAAATAAGCTCACAAATTTCATCCTAAAACAGCTTGTTTTAATACACACAAACAAAGAGGAAGAGGGAAAAAAGCTAAAATATTCAGAAAAAAAAAAAAATAAATAAGGGTTCTTTTCAGAGGGCCATCCGAGAGTTTTATCGTGCGTGAAACAAGACATCTGTGCCTGATGAAAAGCGAACTAACACTCTCTTCGAGTGAAAACTCGCTTCGCTTCAGTTGGCAGCACAGCTTTAAATTTGTTCCTTATTGCCGTCACGTCGCCATATGTTTATGCGGAGTCGAAAAGACAATGCTTGTTCCAATTTCGAGGAAGCACATTCGGATGACCCGCTGATGGGTTAATAAGGTTAACAAACCGTATGTCTTCTCCTGCGATGAGCATCTTCGTTTTGAGTCAAATCAAGGTCACGTCTTTACCTTACTTCATTTAGATCAGGGGTTCTTAACCTTCTTTTAGTTACATGGAACTCTCTAAAAAAAAAAAGTGAAAGCCATGAACACCTTTGATAGTAGGATGATGGATACGAACTTCTCAGATTATTTTTTATTAAGTTCTTTTTATTAATCATTATTTCATTACTTTTGTGGTATTTCAGGCGCAGTACTGTGTTGTTATGACTTAACGAAAACTATTGAGATTCATCATGATTCAAATTATTCGATGAAAAATTTAATTAATTGCATGTAACATTCGCATCTTTATAAATTATTGACCATACATAAATTTTTGAAATTGTCTTGGAGCCATTGTGTGATTATAGGACCAGAGGAATATGTAACAACGAACGAATTGGTAATCGAGTCTCACTGAAGCAGGCGATTAGTTCAATGCACATTCAAACTGTGAGAATATATTGACATCCGGCCCTATTTCTCGCCCAGTGGCAACGTGAGCAGCAAGCATACAGGAGGGCTGAGGTTCGAATCCATTGACGGCACTGCTGAAGCCATTGCTTTCAGAAATGAGGAGACGATTTTGACAACGTATGTAAACCCATCTCGAAACTATAGTCATGCTGCCTGTTTGGCTTTTACTTCCATACGACACGCAAATACAGTGGTAGTTACCCTTAAAAGTCATCCAAGAAGGCACTGTCCTCTTCCATCATCCGTTCGTGGTCTACAGGAGTCTCCCCGATGTTCCACCCTCATATTTCTAATTTATAGGGAGCTACATAGCCCTAGGTACGGGAGTGTTGTGTAGTTGAAAAGAAAAAGAAAATACATTCGAAGCCGAAACAAGCAAGATCAAAATACAGAAATTAGCACTATAAATTATAAGCCAAAAATTAAGGGGTTTAAAGTCCCTTATCGAAATCGAGGAGAAGAAAATGTCCAACTTCTTTTTTACACGAACGAAATAATAATAATAAACGAAAAAAGAGAAAAAAAATATTCGAACAGAACGAAAATTAGTAGTGACGTGTGTATAGAAAAAGATACGATTAAAAACTTCAGAGAAATTAAATGCTTTATTCTGAAAATTAACCTACACATAGCGAACCAATCGATAAAGCTTGAAGCTCCTTTGGCTTTTATACAGCTTTGTAGAGTTGGAAGTCCCCGTGTAGGATATTCTGTCAAACTATCTCCACAGTTGAGCTAGATCGATGAGATCCTGGAATAGTTGGAGGTTTCTTATTGTCAGACCCCAAATATATTCTATTGAGTAAAGATCTGTCGATCTAGTTGGCCTAGAAAGTGTGTGACAACGAAGACAATCATTACAATTAATTGTCGTCGCTTATTTTCTGTCGAAATGTAAGCCGGCTGCCATATAAAGAATGACAACACAGCACAATGTAGAATATCATCTAGGTGTGCATCGTATTAGAAAGGTGTCATGGATGGATTAAAGAGACCAAACTGTCAATGAAATGGCACTACAGGTCATGATTTTTGGTTAACCAGCTATGTTGAGGGTAATAGTCAGGTTAGAAATTCATAACTGTTTTGGCTGTATCAATCAATGGTCATGGCACTAATGACGAATGAGGTGCTGGCAAAGCCCCTATAAAAAATCATATTATCGCTGTTTCCTGTGTTCTGTCATAGGTTAACCATTCTTACCCTTAGTTTAAAAGGGAGGCATGCCACTGATTTTCCGATTTGGCCACCCTTTAGCCCAATTTTGTCCGCTGCCAAATATAGATAAATGTTCACACCCGATTGTGTGACATTGGTACAGTCAAAAAACAGGATGGCCTAGCGGTCTAAGGCGGCAGATTTCAGCTCTGGTTCTCGAAAGAGAGCTTGGGTTCGAACCTAATGCTGACATTACAGAGAAATGTCAATTCTTAGGTAGCCTTATGGCCGAGAGGCTAGCGCTGTGGCGCTCGGTACCACAGGCTTCGGGTTCGAATGCTGGCGGTGGCTGGGATGTTTATAGTGGTTCGGAATCCACTTTAAGTCATAGGACCCGGTCTCATATGATCGCAGAGCGCCACAGAGCCCAATCAGACTTCTCACCCACAACATTCCCAAACTGTATAGGAGCAACTCAGCTCTAGGCACAGTGATGTGGTGTGATGTAGTAATAGTAATAGAATCTAATATGAATGTTAGAAATACCCCATAATTGGAATTTCTTTCTTAGAGTGCTCAGGAGCTACAGCTATTTATTCATTGGATACTAAAGTTTAATTAAATGCATGATGTATTGAAAGGTATTAGCATTCAAAATTTCTTATTTTTAATTTCTTAAGTCATTTACTTGGAGCGTCATTTACATCTCTTTCTTTCTCTTAGAATGCATTTTTAATACACGCTATTTTTTTTTTTTTTAATGTAACTGAAAATGTAAGAAACTGTACAATTTTATACCTCTGATTAATTCACAAAATAAAAATAAAAAATAACTAAGTTAACTTAATAACTTACATAAACTGTTCAATAAAACTTAATTATTGTTTGTTAAAGTTTAAAGTTATTAATTATTATTAATCATTTAAGTTCTGTTACAATATTGTAACTTCTGTTGTATTTTTTTTTTCTTCTTTTCGACATTAACAGGTATTAATGCAACAGAGGTTACATAGTGTTTTTTTTTTTAAAAATTGTTTCATGAACAATAAATAATTATTAAAAAAGATGTTATATTACATTAAGACATAGATACTAAAACTTAATTTGAAAAATCATCAATTTAACCCTAAAATATTAATTTAGTGTCTTTAATTGGTAACAAAGAGAAAAAAGCATTAAAAAAAAACACGAAAGCCAAATTCATGGCCTATTACAAGCCTTTACAAATTTTCTTTTTTCTAAAACTGGAATGAAAATATTTCCCAGGATATGTTGGGTTATAGTTAAACATATCTATTTTATTTCCATATGCCTTTTTTTTTATACAAGAGAACTACCGTTAAAAAATTTTACTAGAAAGAATTTTTCCCCCAGATTTATCGTTATTTTGAATTAGAGGCTCTTAAAGTGTAAATATATTTATTTTGAATATAAAAATCACTTAAGTCTTACATGTTTTTAACGAAAAAACTAATAGACCGCAAAATTAAATCATCATTTATTTCGTGAATGCAAATAATGTGAATGAATATATATATGTGTGTATATGTTATTCATAATTTTTAAGTGATATCCGGAGAATAAAAAGGAAACAACCAAGTGTTTAATAACAGTAAACGATTTGTTTTACAAATATAAAGTGCATTATTAGAATAAACACAAGTTTAACTACTTCATTTAGTTAGTTGATAGAACGAAAAGCTCAAAAGTCTAAATGAAAAAGTAAACTCCTGTGTTCTGCTGACATCGAAACCTTGAACGTCCTTACGAATAAAAAAAAAAAAATCCCTACGACGCAGACTCAAAAAATCCCTACGGCAATCCACCCGTAGCTAATGGCGGGAAATAGCTCGCGGCGATTGGACGCTTAAGTGCACAATTTCACTCGCCACATCATGGAGAAAGAAATAAATGATAAAAAATAAGCAACAATAATAGTAAAAAAAAAAAATGTCCATTCGAGTTCGAGATCGAACACTGCCCGAACAACAATCGGTCGTCGCACTCGTTAGCTACAACAAAACTCCCCCGAACAGAATAATAATGGGACGGTGAAGAACAGAAGCATTTGCGAGGTGCAAGATTCGGCAGCGAAGCGTGTATATTTCCGCAGACGAATTCCTCCTGAAATTTTCAACGACTTACCAGAATCGTCTGTCGACCCCCCATCGGTGGATTTTTCGACCACTGACGGATGCGGAGGAGGAGTGTCGAATCCCAGAACATGCGGTCGTGCGATTACTGTGATCGGATCACCACTTCGTCCGTTTGTCAATCGCAGCAGATCAGTGGATTATAGCAGACAATTTTCACCAAGTAAGGTTTTTAATTTTTTACTTCTATTTATTCGAATTTTGTCGTTGCTTTTTTAAATTGAAATTCTACTTTTATTATTTATTTATTTTAAAAATAAAATAAATAATTTTGTTATTTTGTGGAATAATTTTGTTAAAATAGTGTTAGTAGAAAAAAATAAATGAATTAAAAAAATTTAGGAGATTCTTAATTTTTAAATAAAATTATTAAATATTCCATTTTTTAAATGAATGCTTTTGTAAGAGTTAATCATTCTTCAGCATATTTATGATTTTTTTCCCTGCCAATGCTTGTGATATTTAAAAATGAATTAAAAATTTTATTTTTTAGAATAAAAATTATATTGAAATTTAAATAATAAATAAATGATAATTATAAATAATAAGGAAAAATAAATGAATAATTAATAATGTTTTTCTGAAATAAAAATAGAGGTTTTGTAAAAATTGATTAAATTTGATTGGCTATTGATGAATTCAAATTCTTAATTTCCTCTAGTATTTATTATAATTAATTCGAAACATTTATAATTAACGCTTGATTACCAATAAAATATATTTTAATATCACTTTATTGATTTCTTTGTGTTAAATGCAAAACTGTAGTTTTCTACTTTTACCCTTTTCTTCCGTGTAATATGAATAAGTTAAGTGTATTTGTTTAATTTGTCAAGAATTACAGTTACATAATTTCTCTCTATCACATGTAATATTTCGTTTCCTTTTTTTCTTCTATTATTTTTGGAGATGAAAAAAAAAAGCACCTTTGAAATTTTTATTACATGTTTTACGATAAAAATAAAATAAATAAATGAATTTTCAAAAATTAAATTTAAAATGCTTTGTAAGTCATACTTGTTAGAATACATTTTGATGCATTTTATCACTAGGAAATGTAATATTATCTATTATGTTTTTTTTTTTTTTTTTTTTTTTTTTTTTTTTTTAATCTTACATGTGATGTGATTTATAACATCACATGTGACAATATTATTATCATATGGAAATACATATAATCGAGTTATATTCTTTATTTTAATTTTTAAAATTTATTTTTACATTGTTTAAAATATTTAAAAACCATGCTTTTGCATTAGTTAGAATGGACTGAAATTTAGTTTAATTTCTATAAAATGAAAATTATGAAATAATTTTTATATAAAAAATTGAAAAAGAAAACACAGTCTTGTATGCACGTGCGCAATGAAATGTTTTTAAATTAAGTTTTTTTTTGTTAAATAAAAACACAATAAATTTATTTTTCATTTTTATCAAAGAATTTTTCCTTAATTTTGAAAAAAAAAAAAGTACGACGTATTTACTCGTAATAAAACATCTAAAGCAATTGTTAAACTTGTTAT
Source organism: Caerostris extrusa (assembly GCA_021605095.1). Taxonomy (NCBI): domain Eukaryota; kingdom Metazoa; phylum Arthropoda; class Arachnida; order Araneae; family Araneidae; genus Caerostris; species Caerostris extrusa. The sequence goes on from BPLR01014045.1 coordinate 64,581, forward strand.
GCAAGTAATATTTATGCACATAAGATAAACTATTCATTTATCAGATTTAAAATAATACTTTAATTTTGTAATTTGCCTGAAATTGTTGAAAATGATGCAATCAGGTTAAAAAAAAATCACATAATTTAACTTTGATTTATTGATATATTTTCCTGATAATTTATGTAAATTTTCAGTAATTTTCGTACTGAAATTACTGTAATTTTCTACTGAAACAAATGACTATGTTTTAGTTTATAATTATATTTTACTATCCATAAAAATATATATATAGAATTTCTTCCATCTTTTTTTTTTTTCATCATTATTAGCTTAAAATATTAATGTTTATTTAAATCCATGATTATATTTATTTAAGTAATGAACAAATGTCACATTCCGGGTTTGTGTTTGTTCTATATGTAATTTATTAGTAAAATGGTTAAAAGCAATTGCATTTGTATATCTGTAATATGTACAAAAAGTACTTCTCATTTCTTTTCATTAATTTTAAAAAATACTTCTCATTTTTACTTTTAAATTTATTTAAACATCATTGGTTATAAGATTGGTGACATTAGATTTGTTGATATAAATTAAACGCTTGTCGTAAAAAAGAAAATTTTTAAAACTTCAAACAGAGAACTCAGCTGGCTACTCAAAACGCGTTACCAAAATCTTTATCGAATCTTACTTTTTTTTGCGAAGTAGCAAGGGTTTTTTTATTTTTGAATCAATTTATATTAGAAAATATATGGGATCGTTAAAAGGGATAGAAGGGTTTGAATTCTCAAATGTCATTTCTAGGAGTGCTTGTTAAAAGTGGTGATGGAAAAGTAAGCGCAGTGCAGCATCCTCACTGTACATGCACCTGGTAACGCTGAATCTGCTACGTATGTGTGTCATTCTATACGCAAATGATTTGGTTCAAAGTGTCCAGTATTAGAAAGCAACAATAGCATAGTAAATATTACTTAGGTTAAATACGAACATTTAGAAATATAATAGGCCTTCAATACCTTGCATTTCATATATTTAGCGCTTTTTTTTATTTTTTATTTATTAGGAAAAGTTCACACAGTTTTTTTTTCCCGACATGTGATGTATAACGAGGGATTAACTGCCGTGATAGGAGTTACTTGTTTTATTTGTAAGCCAATTATTTTCTTTTAATTTAGTGCATTTTATAATATTAAAAGAAAATCTATTTTTGGACTACATAAAAATAGCACGAATGCAGCATAATCTTCTTATCTACCGAAATTGAATTTTTAAATTTAACTATTTTCTTTAAATTTACAATTGCAGTTTGATCTACGTTAATATTTCTCACTCGATCGTATACGATAACATTCATAAAATTACTTCATTATTATTATTTTGTATTTGCCTCTCTCATTAACCTTTCTTTTGTATCAGAGATAATAATTTTATATGCATAAAGCAGCATGCAACTATCTAGAAATGGGTCAAATTTGAGAACAAGATATAACTATTGAAATTATAATTCTTGCCATGATGTAGATTTACTGATAGTTAACAACGAATTTCAAACTGTTTCAAAAATTATATTCAACACTTCTTTGTTTTGTTAATGTTTTTATTTGTTGGTGATTTTTGTTCTAAAGAAGTTCAAATAAGTAACTTATTAACATTTATTTTGAGAAAGAAAAAAAAGAAAAACTCACTTTATGTCTCGTTATATCTTTTGACTGCATATTTGAACTGTTTATTTTGATTAATTCGTTGGTCATTGATCCTCATTGTTTTTGACACTAATTTAATGAATAATAAAAAATCAACATTGATTGTGATATAATTAATTGATTCTAATTGCAGTAATTGAAAAAAATATAAAGTTATTTATTATTCACGGCGGCATGGATGTTTGCAGTGGTTCGGAATCCACTTTAAGCCGTAAGTCCCGGTCTAATATGACTATTGGGCGTAGGGATGACAACCCTACCCCGTATAAAGTCAGCGTCACGGAGCCAAGTCAGACTTCTACCTACGGGTGTTCCATCACAACAAAAGCTCCCCCCCTCCTTTCGCTTCAACCATGAGACCACACGGGTTCGTGGGCTTGGTCTAGATGTTGCTGTCTACCAAGTGGGATAAGAAACAACGACAACGACATGCATATATATATATGTGCATCATAAATATGAAAAAAAAAAATTAATAAAGATCCTGTTAGCTGGTTATTAACTATGGATATATGTGATCATAAAAAATAACGAATACTATAAAATTTTTTGTAAAATTTTATTTTTTATTATTCTAATGATGAATCATATTTCTTTTCAATCTGAAAAGAAAATCTGAAAATTTTTCAAAAAAAAAATATTTATATATATATATACCAGTTATATGCTTGAAGTAAACATATAATGAAGCGGACTGAGCATCCTTGGTTTATTTCGTCGCGTTCATTTTAGCATCACTGCATTGACATGGGTGGGAATGACCCGCATGGCACATAAATCTCTCCTTCCTTTCCTTATCGCAAACACTAGTAGCTCGGAATGCAGTTCCGATCATTTTCCCATGAAATTCGAACAGGGATTCTGAAGAGAAGTACTAGGGTCAAAAGAAGTTTTTACGTTAAATCAGCAATAGGGAAGGGGAATGAAGAAGAGGGGGTTTTCTGCTCTGGGCTTTTGGCATCTTGGGTCGAAGTTCAACCAGGGTAAAAACATCTGCCTTGCACCAAGTTGGAGCTGGATTCCCCATACCTATAGAATGAATCACTTGTGTTTACAAGTTTTGCCCTCTGGTATTTTTTTTTTTTTTTTTTGTGTGTGTGCTTCATGTAGGATTATGTATTGTTGAAGCATTTTGATTGTAGTATGGTGCAGAGACACAAGTACTGCGATATACAATACAGGTGGTTTTGTATCGTGGATATTGTACATGATTTAGCTTCAGAAATTATTGAAAAAAAAAACAACCTTTTTTAATGATGATTTATGTAAATAATCTCTAAATTAGATAAATTTATGAAATTGGGATTTATATTTCACAGGCAAATTTTTGGTAGTGAAGAAAAAATTGTTTTATTTGTTTGCCTTTAAGTAAACAAGCTACACATATGTGGAATATATATATATGTGTGTGTGTGTGTATGTGTGTAGACTTGCCAGACAGCCCGGTTTTGAGCTTTTGTTCTGGAGTGTTCTGCCGTATTTGTTTCTGTCCCGGTTAATAGTTAAATATGGCATAAAATAATAAGTATAATAAAACGTTATAAAATTTAAATATTTTTAAAAAGCTATTATATCATGGAAAAAAATGCGATCTCAATTCACTAATTTTCAGTATTCGACTATAGTACATTACATATTAATTCACTACATTACATAATGGGTACTTACGTATTAACGATACCTTGGCGACAGTTGCGGCAATAAAGAGCACACGCGCCAACCGCAGCTACAAATTTGGCGGTTTTTATTATTCAGTTTTATATTAGGCTGTTAGATTGGCGACACTTAAAACCCGCCAAGTTTGTCGCCAAGGTATCGTTAATACGTAGGTAACATAAAATGATTGGTTATTGTAATATAGCAATAATCTTAAAGTTAACTAAAACTTTATTAATTAGCTGATTATTGTATTTTTAATTCAAAATATTAGTCCATATTTTTAATATTTTGAAAGTAAAGATGTTTTTAAACATTTTGATAGTTTGTTCAGAATTTAATATAAATAATTCGAATTTAAGGTGGTTGATAATATTAAATTATTAATTAACTTGTAATCCTTTAAAACTATTTGGTTTATATTTTTAGAGATTTCGTTTCAAATAATTTCAGTGTATTTACTCCTTTTTTTTTAAAAAATTATTTTTTAATATTTGTACTAAATATACGAAAATAATCTTAAATTATCATCATCATCTTCATTTTGATGAAAAGTTATTGATTAAATACCATTACTTCCTGAAAATTAAATGCTCTATCATGCATGTTGGACAAATTTTGGAGCTCTTTTCAAAAAACCATTTTGTAAATTCCAATGGTGCTTTATAAAACAAAAAGCATGTGATCTCATTCACGTGCTCCACATTCTTCCTTGGCCATCTTGTCCATTTCCTGGATTTGTATCTCGAGCAAGGATGTTCGTGAACGACTTTCGGTCGTAAAAGTGGCAAAAATGCCATCGACCTGGTGTCTTGTATGGAAACTGACAGTGAAATTTCACACCGTAGAACGAAAGTGGTGAGGAGGGACGTGAGCGAATCGAGGAATCATGGGCACGAGGAACCCGCCAATTATCCACGCTTGGGTGGCGTAAGTTGAATTTCGTGTCGCCGGTTCGTTGTCCGGGTTATTCCTCTGGTGACGGACACTTCTACTACTTGAAGTGCTGCCAAATCACCCTTTGTTGTCTTCATTGACACCTGGTTTTATGGGGTGCAAGCTAGTCACGTGACAAGTTTTTATTGGGCCCTAAGAACAGTCTAGTTTTGGTCTTATAAAGAGATGGACACATGTGTTTCCTGACCGACCGTGTGACAAGCGTGTTGTATTTCTGAAGTATTTGGTTCAAATCTCGCTAAAAGTTGCCCAACCGAAAATCGGAATGTTCATCCGTTGAACTCGTGGATGATTCCAGAAAGGTACGTAATCCTACTCTAGAGATTTTCGTTTTCAAAATTGTTACGGTAAAATATTGCCGCAGTGCGACAGGCCCTTACCCTTTATGCACCTTCTGTAATTCTGAATTGCTACATCCTTGCCGTTCTAGCGGTGGGTGACTTAGGTCAAGTTACCTACCAATCGAAAAATTACAACGTACGTTTTCAAAATGCGCATTTTATCCTATATATATATATGCGAGAATGCATACATTTAAATGCGTGTTTTTTATTATCCTTTTTATATTAAACGAATACAAAAAGCCTTGCACCGGGTTTATTGATAGTGTGTTCTCTGTAGCTTGTAAAAGGACTAAGACTCAATTCCGGTTGGTGGAATACGCACTACCATAACTGTTTTGAAAACCAGTCGTCCCCAATGGTTTCAAAGGCAGTTGGACTATCTGATAGGACACACAGCGTGTCGTGAAAGTAGTTTTAGAAATTATTTCTCATTCCTTTGTTTTGTATTGATGCAATATAATAGACTCTTCGAAACTCAGTTTCCTTCTTTCTGACATAAATGGTCGATCATGATATCTTCAATTAAAATCACAGAGAGTGACCAGGTCGAAATATCCAAAATTTTAGTTCATATTATGATAAAAGATTTATTTAGAGTTTAATGGACCCAAACAATAGTAACCTTTTATTTTCTTGATGACTTTTTGTCTTACTTTGAGACACTCAAATAATCTTTTATGACTGTGGAGAGTTCTAACTTAAAAATTAAATTAATCAATCAATTTTCTTTATAAGTAAGCAATTGTATAATGATGTATTTTGAAAAATCTCTGTCATCTATGTTGTTTCTGCATGTGCTTTTGCTTTTTAGACATGAAGAATTGGGAGGAATAGTTGTTTGTAATTGAATTGTTAATAAGTGTTACATTGTGAATAACTGTTAATAATTTTTAACGTCTTTAGTACTACAACTGGTTTCCGACCAACGCTGTCTTAGTCAGCTTCCATCGGCCAGACCCATTTTGACACTAGTATCTTAAATAAAATCTTTCCTGTTTTTCTGACTGAGATTTCATAACATGAAAGTTTTCTTATTTTCGATGTATGGTTATTAATCCTACGCCCAGTCGCCTGATTTGTCTCTCTACGGTCATTTGTTGTTCACGAGGACTAATTAGACCAGGTCCTACGGTTTAAAGTGGATTCCGAACTATTGTAAACATCCATGGCACAGCCAGGACTTGAACTCAGATTGTTATTAAAATTTACAGTCATAAAAACTGTTTTCATGTGAAACTAATTTTTGTGTTTTTATACTGGAAATATTTAGGTTAACTATAATTTTTAATTATAGTAAAATGTTGCTATACATGCTTTTAGGAATTTACCTCTTAAAGTATTGATTTTTCAGAATATTGAAGTTTACTGTTCTGAATTGCTTCCCTTTTTAAAAGTAAAATTTATAAATACGGATATTATTGAAGAGAGATTACATTTCACATACATTACATTTCTTCTATATTTAAAGGATATGTTATTTTCCTTAGTGTGAGATCCTGGAACCGATACAAGAGCATACAGCTTGATAAGAGAAAAAAATTAAATAGGGGAAGGTTGCACAGAACGTGTAGAAGTAAAGTAAATGCTTTTTATTTTCTACCTTGAAATTTTGAAAAGTTGGCAGGTATGATTGCTCTTCTGGGCTCGCGGCTTACAGTTAGGAAGGCATTGTTTTGTGATGTTTTCATTAGTAATTCACTTCCTGGCGACAAGAACACCTGTGATCTATACTTCACTTTACAATGGATAAAATACATTATGCGGAAAAGATAAGAAACAAGAATTTGGAGACAATGAATGTGTATAAAAATTTTTTTTTTTTTCTATGAAAGGCAGTGGTACTTTGAGAAAAGAATTTAATTCGTTCCATGGCAGCACTCTATAGTCAAATTGTTCATTTTTTAAAATCAATTTTTCTCATTGAAATTAATGGAAATGAATTTTTGTTACAGTTCCCAAAAAACCAACTTCTATTTTTTTTATTTAATAATGTATTTATACTGAATAAATATTGTATACAAACGAAATACATACATGTTAAAGATAATCTAACTGAAACAGACATTGGCAAAGACGATTAGCATGTGGGATTATTTATTTATTTCATTTTTACTTTTGCTTAACCTGATTTTTACTTTGTTAACCTATCTAATTCCCTGCTGAGGTTTTTTTCTCAACATTTTCATTTCATAAGACATTTCACGAAAAACCTGTCCAAGGAATATACTCATAATCGATGAAACGTTGCTCATCCTCATGTTCCTAACTGTTTACTGTATACGCTCTAAGAAGAGGAGAGGGAAATGTGATGATAAAAAATTTTTAAGTTCTGCTTCCGACTCATCCTTTTTCGGCGCTGAATCAGAATCAAGTTCAATTGGGTCAACAATTTCCAGTTATTACATTTTATTTTTCTATACGAGCAATACTCGAAATTCTAAACAGTATGGTGATTGTGATGTTACTGAAGCGGTTTCATATCTCAAAAAATGGCCCGTAAGTCAAAAAAACAAAAAAAAAAAAAAAAAATCAACCTAGTGATCTCTGTCTCAAAAACTTCTGCGTTGTGGCTCTCATATTTCAATGTATCATTGTGTACAGCTTACGTTAATGCAAAAACCTTAAACTTATCAATCGTTTCATGATGTTTCAATGTTGCTTTCTGTTGCTACTCCAATTTTGTACAAACAGCTCTGGCATGTTTGGAGTTCGTACACTTTTCATTTCCTGTCAAACCCAACAGAGGAACTTTTTCTTATATGGATTTAACGCTTTCATCTCCGGGAATTCTTCAAGGTTCGAACTGGGATTCATCAGAAATCCAACACATCCAATTCATAATCTTGTGCGATAGGTGTGCACGTATGAAGAAAAGTTTCTGAGAGACACATACCGAGTCTTGATTGCTATGTAAAGTATGCGTTGTTGTTATGTTGTTACTTATCCCCCTGGTGCAGGAAAGCCTACACCAGATCCTGAAGACCCCGTCGCAGGCAACTGAGCCATGGCTAAGGGTAATATGTAGCTTCACTTTAGCGAGAAACCACGAGGGCTGAAGACTGACGAAACCATTCAGACCCAAAAAAAAAATGTACGTACAGAGTGAAAATGTAAATAAAAGAAAGAAAATACTAAATTATTTCAAAATTTAATTAATAATAAATACATTCAACGTAAAATTCGTACCAGAAAATGTTAGTGAAAAAGTTCTGATATAATAATTATAAGAAAAACGGATTTCAGTTTTTAATGTGAACTGCACTTAATTCAACGGAGAGCCATGTTTGCCCACCATTTTCTTATGCGAATACGAGACACAAACTAGTACAAAAATTTGATTGCACGCCCGTGCAATAAAAAATATCACACTTCGCTGCAGAATTCCGTACTCATTATCTTATTCCAATATCTCTTGTCGTTGGTTTTCTTTGTCGATTTTCATTTAGTTATGAACCGCTGAATAACAACGCAACGCCCTACGTAAAAAATGTCTTTAATGAAAGAGATCCATGTTATTTATATTTGGCTTACATAAGTATCCACTGGTGCAAACAATAGAGGTTGCGAAGTATGGATGGAGTCAGCCAGCGTCTTGACGGAACCGCTGTATCTGAACCACTTCCTCAAATGGAACAAAGGGGCATTTAGCAGAAAATAACTCTTGACCCACTGATACGCAGTCGTGGGCCTTTAATTGCTGCTATTGGTATGGTGTTTGAATTGTTTCTCTCAAGCATCTCAAAACAAACAGATCCGTTTTGCTTCTGTTTGCTTACATTTCAGACTTGAATGTTACTGCTCTTTCTCGTCTTTTCTTTTTGTAGGAAGACTGAGAATTCTTTTTGTAGGAAGATTTTTCGGTCATTTAAAATTAAGATTTATGAGAGTGGTATATTTTATGATGTACCACTATATAATATAGCAAATGACCATCTTTGAGGTTATAAAATTGTATATTTTTAAAACGTCATTGTATATTTTGAAATGTATTGCATTTGTTTTCTTTCTTATCCTCATACCACAATCGTAAAAAGATTACGAAATCCCCTTCTGAGATATGTTTGTCTCATACATGCATCTGATTGTTATTATTTTTACCTCTAAGTCTGTTATAGTTGGGCCTAAGTCTATATCGGGCTAATTGCTGAGTGTCTGATGCTCGGTGCCATAGGTTTTGGGTTCCAGTTCCGGCGGTACCATGGATATTTGTAATGGTTTAGTTCACTTTTAGTCCACCACCACCGTAGGTCTCTGTCTAATATGAATGGCGAGCGCCGAAGTTCCGTCTATTCCTTTGAGTTACTTATATTTGACGTCAATGAAGGTAACTCGATATTTTTATAGATCTTTTTGCAAGTGCATTTTGCTGTTGTTTTTCCCGTTTACGAAGCAATAATCGATGACATAATAGAAATATAACGATACATATGAGAAAAATCTACACACGATAAAATAGATTAAAAATTAAAAAATTAATTTTTTTTTTTTTTTAATGTTAGACAACAAACCCGCATTTTGTAAAATAATATCTTTTCTTATTTAATACTCCTTTAAAATTACTTCTCAAATTTCTTCTTTTAAGTTCTTTTTTCTTTCTGGCTTGCTGAATTTGCTGTTGGAATTAGTGAATAAAATACAAAAAATGAAATCATATTTTTCTTCAGTGTCATATGTTCCTTCCTGGACAGGTTAATCACACTCAAAAATGGAGAAAAACATTTCGATTACGATCTCTTGTCTCTTAGCGTGTCGATCGCGATCCTCGTGGAGTTGGGTCAATAGCACTCCTTCAGTGAAGCGGAGATCCTAAATCTCTCGCCTCGATATAGCAACTGATAATGCGAACCTAATAATCGCTTACATTATCTGTTTTCTGTGTGTTGAATATGGTGCTGCAATGAGATGCTATAAAAATACCTATCGCATTACAGGCAATAATTAAACGGCCTCCATTATATAGTTGTCTATCAATCGTGGTTTTAAACATTTTGTTTCCTTATAAAGCACATAATTTGAAATTTGAATAGATTATTATTGAAAGCAATTTTTTCCTTTTCGTTATATTACATCTGTTAAACAAGGTCTACTTCTGAAATCAAAAGAAATAAATAAAAATAATGATAAAAAAACTGGGAGCTTATGTAACTTTAGATGGTAAAAAATTTGAAAACATGTGAAATTTGACAACATGTCCAATTTCTGTCCAGTGACAATATGTGGAGATAATGTGCAGGAAGACTCAGGTTCGAGTTCATTGGTGGCTTTCGTTACTGTCAGAAAGGAGGAGATTAATTGCGATTTAGACAGTGTGTGTCACACATCGACTGTCTGGCAATAGTTTTTCGTGGTGTTCTCCCATAAGACATGCAAATCCAGGCAGTTACCTTTAAAAGTGCTATCAGAGGATAAAATCTTTTCCTCGTCACTTATCGGTGAACTGTTGGTACAATACATAAATATGAATCCACAAATGTACAAAAACCAACAGTAAAACTTTTCAGAGGCTGACATATATAAATTTCAATCAAATTCCTCTAGCTGAATCCATCCCACATCTGGATTTTCTCAGGCCTCCGCCAAATGTTAAGGTTTATTTTTAAAATTTTTAGCTTTTCAATTTTAATAATTGTACAAGCATAGTACAAAACAAGCATGAAGGATGATCTGGATAGTTTTTTTTTTTTTTATTATTTTTATTATTTTTATATAATATATATGTATATATATAGAAAAAAATTCTTTATAGAGGGAGTGGGCAATAAATTTGTTTGATAAATGGTTCATTATTTTTTTTAAGTTATTAGTGAAACGTATAATTTAAGAAGGTTTGTATGTAGTTGTTCTTTTATGAATTGTAACTGATAAAAATAATTTTTAAGTAATTGATTAATTTTTCCCAGCAAATATTACTTGCTCGTTGTCTAACCTAACCAACTGATAATGTCCTAAATTAAATTTGGCCTTTTATTGATTGACCATCCCCTAATATCGAAACTGAAAAGAACATTAGAAAATAACTAATATATTTTATTTTTACGAACATTATTACTAATGGTTCGAGTTTTTCATTAAAGTACTTGTAATGTTTGTTGAAACATAAAGCGAAAAATACAGAATGAAACAGGAAGTACTCGATGTTTTAATAAACATCATGATACGATATGCACATTATATATGAATCTTCTTTGATAACAATATTTCTGACATGAATATTCATGAAAATTTATTCTGAAATATTTTAGAGTGGCTAATTTCTAATTCGTATATTATTAAAAACATAGTTTAAAAAACTGAAAAAACACGCTTTTTAGAGTTAATCAAACTAAAAAGGAAAAATAATTGTTAACATAAAAATAAAATGACTGACGAGAAAATGAATGTCACTGTTCTAAAAGCGTGGGGTGCTCGATATCAATCGTTATAATTTTTCACTAGTTTCATTCCGAAATGCAGAGTTAGTTTAAAAATGTCATACAAAGCACCCCACACTTTTAGAACAGTGACATTCATTTTCACGTTAGTAATTGTATTCTTAGGTTAACAATTATTTTTTACTTTTTAGTTTGATTAACTCTAAAAATGTGTTTTTTAGTGTTTTTAATGATAAATGTGGGATGAGGAGATATTTCGTTTGTGTCTTTTGAGATGTTTTATAATTTAATTTTTGATAATGTTTCCCACCTAAATATGGAAATTAATGGAATTTCTTATGCATACTTTTTGAAATATTTTACTAATACTTAGGTCAATTCAAATCTTTCCAAAGCAGAAAATATTTTAAAATGAATTAATTTTTTTGATGCAAATGATATTTCCCACACTATGAAATCTTCGTGTAATGAGGAAATTATTTTTTGAGTTTTTTTTTTTTTTCCCCTTTTTACTCTTTTTTTTTTTTTTTTTTTACACTCTTTATGATACATTCGTGATTTCTCATCATTTTCTTGTTAAATGTAAGAAATGTAAAGAGAAATATGACGAGATATTTTGTACATTACATGCATTATAGTAATTAGTAATAATCGTATATTACTAAATTGTTTCAAAAATATGCATTACTAATATATGAATATAATTACAAATTTACCAAATTCTATTCAAAATAATCACTTCAAATGTAAAATCCGGTGAGGAAATTCAAAACAAATTTTCGAATCATTTTCCTAGATATAATATTTGGGCTGAAAATACCTTCTCGCGTATGATACGTATAAAATTTATACGTTAGACGTTAAAAAAAAAAATTTGGAATTTTGTAGTGGGGATTATAGACTAGATAGCCTAGGGATATTTTCCGGTAATTTCATAAAAATTATTTCTATATACTATTGACTGAAAATACTTTTTTACTAGAAGAAAATGACAGAACACTGTGCGAGAGAAATATAAATAATTTTTTAAACATAAAGCAAAAAAATTGTGGATGATGGAATGTAACCGGAGTTTTATAAAAGTTGACTAAAAGCGATGCATGGCATCCATAGATGTGTGAAAAAGCCTGGGAAGAAAAGATAGATAATATTTAAAAATACTTTTTACAGAAGGCTGAATTAATACTTAACTGTGATGATACTGATAAAAGTTTTCATTTTCATTTATTTTCATTAATATGATGACAAATCGTGGGAAAAAATAAGGTCGTTTCTTTTATTTTCACCTCATTTCTTAAATGCATGACTTCTTTCAGGTTTCTACTATCTTAAATTCATAGAAGATTCTTTTTGTATATAATCGTGGCATCAAAAATGCTCTTAAAAAAACCGTTCTTTTATGCCATATAGTATACAAAAACAAAATTTGATTGATAAATAGTACGTCAAGAAACAGGCATGAGACGCTCGTGTATTATTCAAGATAACTTATTTATTCTGTATGAAAATTACGCATGCGGCTTTATACAGTGCTCGAATTACAGACAGGAGATTAAACCCATGTTGCTATTGAAACGAGAAAACCTCTTAATTGTTTCAAAGTTTCAGTAACATTTTGTTGGGCAATGAGTTTCATACAATTATTCATTTGTTACCAAATAAAAAAAATTGTATTATTTCTGAAGTAATGTCTTTCACATACAAAAATACAGGGTCTGGATAATACTAGCATTTTAAATAAACTAGTAGTTTACGATACTGAAATCCATTTGTATTGTCAACTTTCAACATGCAATAAAATTGAACTTTTTGTTTAATCCAGTGAACTACATTCTACTTCCTCACTTACCTTTTATAAATCAGCAACAATTAATTAAGACAAAAAAAAGATTCTTCTCTGTGGTCTTCTTCATTTTAATATCTTGAACTATTTCGCTCCCTGGTTAACAGTTTTTACAGAAGGCTGCACTTCTGACCCGATCTTCTGGCTTACTCTTCTTCCTCACACTGTTCGCAAGCACCGAGCGTTACTTTCTAAACAAAAGTTGACCCTGATTTACAAAGGAACAATTCTTTGCTTACAACGGACCCATCCTTTTTCTTACTGGCCACCATCAACCTCTTACTTTGCTTTGCTTTTTACAGTTAGCCTGAAGACGTTTGAAGAAGCACGTCGTTTTGAAGTTCTCTGTTTTCGTGATTTATTTAAATTTAGGAAGATTTTGTAGAAAGAAATGGTGACCAAAAATTAGTTTTTTTTGTGTGTGTTAAAAAAAACGAAATTTGTTTACGGTTTAACGTCGTTATGGTATCGACTTTTGAATGTTCCATCCTGACTAAAATTTGAGCTTCACTGTGATTTTTAGGACTTACTTCAATTTATCATATTTATTCGCCTGTTATTTGTAAAAGACTATTCCATTGTTAGATATTTTTTAAAGACGATTGTTTACATGGAATTGATTAATTTTTAATAACTAATTTCGATTGATTTGATGGCTTCATTTAGAAAATCTTGCGTAATTTTCTTCCACGTGATCTGAAAGTGAATATTATTGATGAATATTATTGTGAATATTATTAATGCAGGCTTTGAAATGATTGCAATGAAGTATATTTTTAAGAAATAATTTATCTGTATGTTAAATTTGCTGTGTATCAATTTTAAATACCGAAGTCGTCTAAAATGTAAAACTTATGATTTTGTATGTAATGAAGAATTTTAATCTATTTAAAATTTTGTTGTTCATTACGGATTTTGTGAAAAGTGAATTTGAATTACATAGCAAAGATTTGTACGGCGAGATTATTCCACGAATCATCATCTTTCTCCCTTTTTTTTCCTCCAAAGAAGAATGTGATTCATTTCCCTTTAAGATTACTATGATTTAATTTGGATAATGCTGTTCATTTTATTATTGTCATAGTTTAATCATTTTCCAACATTGCAAAACTTTTCCCTCCTATCAACTCGCATGAAATTTCTTCTTCATGACTGAAAACCTCAACATTGCATTTTCAATGTCTTAAAAAAAACTTTTCGCTTAACACCAGAATATTTTTATGAATTTCAACCGAAAGTAGGCAGTTTTCTTAATTTAGAACGGAAATTTCAATTTAACATGCTAAACAACAACAATCCAAGTTGCCCAATCTAATCTCCACAAAATGCAACAAGTTGTCTTCGCACCAAGGACTCTGGCTTCCTGAACTTGTAAGACCCATTCATCATTTGTTGACAACGTTTGGGTGTTATTTGTTTCCCTCCCACATGTTTCCAATGGACGTATGCATTACTATGGAACTAGAGTGGACGCCCAAAACAACATGCATGAGTGGAGCTAAGCCCAAAACATGCCCCACTGGGCGATATCCGAAAGGTAAGGATTGTTACTTTTTGGATGTGATTACAGTGCTTTGGGTTTACCGTTCTTCCACAACATTGAATCTTTATGTATGTATTTCATTAACGCACATCCTGAAGAAATCGTTGTTATTTATTTAATGGCGAATGGCAACATAAATGTAAGTGAATGAAATTAAAATTATTGAAATTTGTTCTTTTTTAGAGGTGAAATCAGATTAGTAATAAAATATGCAGCAACAATAAGTTAAAATATTTTTTAATTTTCTACTTTATGCTTTCTAAAAGATTTCTTTAAAGATTATCTCAAAAGATTAAAATGTTCTTTAAAGATTATCTCAAAAGATTTAATTGTTCTTCTTCTAAAATGTTCTATTAAAATAGAACATTAAAATTTTAATATTAATGTTAATATCAAATGTTCTTATAAACTAAAACATTTTTATTCTGATATGTTCTTTAAAAATTATTTCTAAAACTTTCTTTACTTTTCATATTTATTTATACAAATTGAAAAAGAAAATCTTGGTTAGATTACAAAATTTTTGCCTTATGCCTGAATTTCAGTCTAAGTTCTCCCTTTAAATAAGCATTTTCTATCGAAGAACATTTAATGTATCAATTGAACATCTTTTGGGGCGGATAGAATGTTAGAAACTGCTGAAATCATGTTATTAGTGGATATTTCATATTTTTATTAGAAAATATTAGAGTGTGTATTATAAATTTGAAAATGAAAGGAAATATTTTTCTGTTCTTTATGAATGTCCATTTAAGCTTTCTATAGGTTTGTGTGCTACACAAGGTTAACATAACAAATTAACTGTTGTAAATAAATAAGCTAATAGTGTGGATAAAAATTTGTAGTGAAATAAATACTTCTGGTTTAAAAGTTTCCTTAGTATTGTCATTTTTATTTATTCTAAATTTATTACTTTTAAAAATACAAAATAGTTGTAAATTAGTTAACCCAAAATAAATGTGAAAAGAACAAAGAGAAGTTCTTAATAATATTGAGATTATCTGTAATAGATGAGTACAAACAGTTTATTTTAAACTTTTTAAAATGATTAAAATCCGTTTGTGATACAAGACAATATTTAATTTTGTATAATTTTGCATTTTCTTTCTATGTATTATACAGCAATAGATTTGTGTATTAGTATTTCGTAACAAATAACTTAATAATAATAACTTAAAAATATAACTTTTAGAGACGACAATTTTTTCCAAATATTTTTTTTTTTTTTCGGTTGTGTAACCAAAAGTTACGAAAAAGAAATGCTTATTAGTAATTTCTTATTTAAATAAAAACCGTATTTTTTTCTTTATTTAATTGCGCTTTTAAACAACTTAGTTCAATTAATCGTCAGCTCAAAATTTGCGAATCAGAAATGATGTCAAATCTCTGTACATGTTATTGTGATTATGATTCGCATTTATATATATATTGATTTATTGTTTGATTTTTATTAATTTAATTTTTTAATTTGAATGTAATACATAAGTACCAATATGTATTAACGGTACCTTGGCGACAATTGCGTCAATAAAGAGTACAAGCGCCAGCCGCAGTTACAGATTTGGCGCCAATCTACACTTAAAATTTTTGTTCCAAATAATAAAAATATATGAAACACTTCATTTAAAATCAAAACGCTTTCAAAATATTTTTATTCCAAATAATAAAGATTGGCGACACTTTAAAAACCGCCAAGTCTGGCGCCAAGGTACCGTTAATACGTAAGTACCCATATATTTATGTATAAGTGATTTTCATTTATTTTTAGAAAATGAAATATTCCTGATATTTTTCTGAATTATTTACGTACAAATAATTTATATAGTAACATAATATTTTTTATAATAATCAAAATGTCTAAAAAATATTATGCCGATTTTAAACCAGCAGAAATTAAACAAAGATCTTGAAAAAGAGTTTTCCCAGTTTTCCCGTTGCTAGGGGTTTATTTTGGTAAATAACGAAAATTCCACGTGACCCACAACTCCAGATCGGAAACCCATGCACCGTTACGGATACAGTAACAGGAGAAGTGGGGGAATGTTTTGTATCAAGATAACCAATGAAGCGTTTCAAGTTCTGCCGAACACTTCGGCGCTGGGGTGGATTTCCCTCCTCTTAAACGTCTCGAGTTTCTTAGAGGAAAGTCGTCTGGAATTCTTATGCACATTTCCTCACCCTCATAACAGACGATTATGGGTGACAATGAAAGTGTTCAGACGATAAGGAGAGACAAGTTCTGAAAGAATTTTTTTCGTTATTGTTGTTAATGGTTCTCCGAAAAGGCTTTTTATTTATTTTCATAGAGCGGGAACTTTCTCATCGTTGCAGACTAGAATAACAGAACGATTCTATTTTCAATAATTTAATAATATATTAAATATGTTTTATAGTTGGGTCTATTGATTGAAAAACTTTATTTCCAAAAATTCCTCAAAAACAAATTAAATGTAAAGAACAAAATGTAAAGTTTTTATTTTGTTGTTTAACTTATAGTTTTATAAGTGACATTGTAAATTGTTGAGCAAAGCATTTAATATATTACAATAATCGATAATAAATTTTGCACTAGCAGAAATTAATTATGATAGTAATATATTAACTTTATATAGTGTAGAAATTTAATAATAATTAAAATTAATTTTTGTAATTTGAAGAATTTCAGCTATATTTAGTATATTTTTTTTTTATTAAATTCAGAATCATACAAAAAATACTTTGGCCATTTAAGGATGATTCTGTTTAATTATGATGTTATTATTATTATAATTACATTGCAATGATTCTTAGTAATTGTTATCTTGTTTTTATAAAATAATATATCTATGCTTCATGAAGCGGGCATTTAAATTTCAATAATTGAAAGAATTCAGTAAGAGCTATACTTTAATTTTTCTATGAAATTAAGAATAACAAAATGATACATGATGCTTGTGAGGCAATAAATGATGATTATGTGAACTTTGATTGTTGAATTTTGACATAATCTGTTTATAAATAAATGCAAATTTATGTGGTTTGTTATGTCTGCGGTAATGCTAACCTCAGAATTTCATACCAAACATACTTTTTTATTAATAGAATGAAAATAAATTTATGCAATAATCTCATTCAATATGGATGTCCAAATGACATTTGAATTGCCATTGGTGAATGAAATATGAAATATATATATATAAATCAAGCAAGCACAGGCAACGAAGTGCTTTTGTTTCAATTCCTTCTATTAGCTCACACTCTCCCTATATGTATCTTGTTCAAATTTTCAATCGTTCATAAAATACTTTTTATTCATCCACTCAAGTTCAAATACATTTTTTTTAACTTGTAGTGGATGACACTTGATGTTAATACAATTTTTTCAAATATTAATTCAGTAATTAAATTTAATTAATTAATTATAGTTTTTTTTTTTAGATTTAAGTTGCATATATCTACCAATAGATGGCGCCAGATAAGTTTAAAAAATTGAATGAAAATTATTTATAAAGGACTTTCTGCAATAGAGTGAAAAAAAATAAGAATTGACTTAAATTTTTTTTTTTTTATATTACTTGTTAGTATTTAGAATGCATGTGTAGTTAACACAAACGAAAATGAGATATCTCTCAACAATGAAAACAAAGAACTCGCATGTTGAAATCGTTGATAATATTTTGATAATAACAATTTTTAAATATTTTATGTAAACCGAAGTGGTCTCTATCATAAAACTTAAGTCTTCCCAGATGCTAAGGCAGAAATGCGTTAGATGTGTACATCAAGTTAGAAGAACATGCAGTCAACTAGCATGCTCTGAATGTATGGCTTTTTGTCAGTCGTTATTTACTATTGTCATAAAAGGCTGCAGACGTGGATGCTATTATTATCATAATGTATGTTTATTGTTTTATTATTATTAATAGAACTAAATGTCGACAGAAAAACAGTTACTACTCACACAAGATTAAATACTATGAAGCACATCAAAAATATGAAAATTTCTGCTTAAAGCGTTAAAAAATACCAAAAATGTGGCAACTGCCCTGATGTCGAGCTTACTTCTCATCATGTCTTTGATTGGCCAGTTGTTGCAGCAGCCATACATTGCTTGGAACATCCATCGAAAGAGGATTTATATCAATATAGTCAATATTATGAGGCAATCAACATAGCCAATATTATTCGGAGCACCACGATATTTGATTTTCTTTCACTCTTCAGGGAAACGACAGCAAGAACAAATACTAAATTTCTATACATATAAATCAAGGTACTTACCCGTCTATCTTTATGTTTGTATTTTTTAAAACTTAATATTATTTACAAATAATTGGCAGCATCTGATGGCTTCATTAGGCTTCATGACTATTATAAAAAATAAGGTAGAAGGTTTTGACTATTTTAACTGTAGTAGCTTTCAATTTACATTGCAAACAAACATTATTATGTTCTTAAAAAATAATAATAGATTAAAGAGAGAAAAATATTGTTGGATGTTCTTCGATGCGATTCATTACTTTATCTAGCCAACTTGTTTTATTTATGGTGAGCCTTTTAAAATCCCGAGCAATTAACTCTGAACATATAGTCTTTCCTAATGAAATATAACCGATCTAAAAATGTTTTATTTTCTACAGTTGAGTTAACCGGGTCATGTCTGCTAATGTGTATATAAAAGTTTTCGGCAGCGTGGATTTGTTGTGGGTTTAAGATGAATAAAACATAATCAAACGCAAAAATTGAAACATTCTTTTCTCCATTTTTTTCTAAATTAGGGCAAGAAGTAGTAAATTACATCTTATAAATAATGTGTCATCCAATAGAAAGCATCTCATTGATTAACATTAAACCCCGCTTATTCTCAACCAGTATTTAAGTTTAGTGTCAATGCATGTTTCCGAATACATGAACCCAGCGATTTCCGTTTGGAATAGTTTATGCCTGCTCGTATAATTTCTGATTTTTAATGAAGCGACCATGCGATTGCATATTTATGCACGATTCGATTTGTGCCACTGTGGACTATGTCACGCGCACGCATGCGTGTAACCTTGGCTGGGAAAGAATTGCTGACGTAATCGTGCGCAATTTCGGGGCACGAGAGTCACGCCAATCTCTGGAACTGAATAATCCCGATGTTATTAGGGTTCTGCAAACAGTGACGGTTATTGTTTTTGCACGATTCAAATAAAATTCATTGACTATTTGCTTTGTTTATGAACTAAAGCAAAATCAGGAATGCTGTTATATTTTATAATGTTTTCAATTAGTTCTAGAATTTTCTGAAGTTTTCTTTAACTTTTACGTGAGTGAGAGGGGTTGGGGGGGGCAGCATATATACAGCATATTATGTTCTACATAATATATACAGCATATTATGTTCTACATAATATGCTGTATACATAAATGGTATCATAATGGTAAAAAAGCATAGAGAAGGCTGATTGTCTTCCTATATGATTTGAAGGAATGGCATATCATATATTGGAAAAAGAACCTAGAAAACTTCGATACTGCAACCCTTTGTCCTTGCTATTCGCAATCTGTATGAATTTCCACGTTTTTAAAAGAATTGATTGCAACGTTCACTGCCAATGGATTCGAATTCTGCCTTCTTAAACGCAAATCTTAAATCACATATCAGGTTTGATATTTGTTTAGAATTATCTTAAAATAATAAACCTCATCATTGCCAGAGAAGAACACGATACAAGGAACCAGCCCTTGAAGCAAAAAATGTTTTCTATTAACTTAATATTCAAAATATATCAATACCCGACTCTTGGTCCAGTGATAATATATGCCCAACTCACATGTAGGAGGTTTCAGATTCGAATTTGTTGGCTGCGTCCGTTTCAGTCACTTTTTTTTTCAGAAATAATGAGATTTAATGGTGATTGTGACAACCATGTAAAGCCCTCGGATAACTATTTAGATTGCCTGAGTGAGTTTTACGGGTTTTCTCCCTTGCATTTCGTATGGGATGGAGGGATAGTTATTCCCTAATAACTCCCTAAGAGGGCAATGCCGTTCCTTCATCGCCAGTTGGTTGAGTTGTTCGTGGCATACATACAGTGAAACCGATATTCAACAAAAAAAAAGATAAAATATTTAGGATATAACTTCCAAAAAAGTTATCATATCTGATTTATTTCCAGTTTATTTTATATATTTCCATTATAATAATTTGCTGCAATATTTTGTATATAATTTTTAACATTTTTTGATAAAGAATTAAAAAAAAAAAAAAAAATCCAATAGCCACTTATGGGAAAGTACAATAGCTGTAGATGTGTTCAATTTAATTTAAGTGTATCATTTATCCTTTTTATGCTGTTACAAAATTTACAGTTAACTACTTTGAAATTCAAAGATATTTTTCTTAGAAATGAATATATATAAAAAATGAATATATAAAATGATATATATATATATATATATATTCATTTTTATGAAATATTTAAAATGATTATAAATAAACAAATTAAAATTAATACCTTCATTATGCTTGGTAATCTAATTTAGATTCTTTTTTAAATAATCATAAAGTAGTTTTTTTAAAAACTGTAGGAGGGAAAGGCATGATCTTTCACTTATGCCTTAGGATATTCATTTGCATTTGATGTGCACGACATATTCTATATTTAACGGTTTTATTGTAGTTTTCTGTGGTTTTCGTATTAATATACAGAAACATACTAAAATGTAAGGGATAAAAAATGTCTTTACTAATTGGCAATACGACAGCAAAATAATTTTCCATATCACTGTGTCCACAACATCCAAGCGTGACTCGATTTTATGGAAAGCATTTGTAAATTTGTCAAATTAATAACAGCTGTAGTATATGTTGTTTTATTTCTTGCACATTAATACATCCGATAGAACACAATCTTTTACATAACCTCACACGAAAGAATTCAATGGAGCTGGATAGCGGATATTATCTATTTAAGATGCCATGCTTGCCTATTCGAATCGAGCCATAAAATCGAGTATCTTACCATTTCAATTAGTATCATTTTACCATATTTTCCAATCTTACCGTTTCAGATGCGTCGTGTCAAGAGTATTTGCCAGTGAGTGAAGAGAAGAGATCCCCGCCAGATCCATTGTTTGTCAGAGTGCTCGGAGGGACCTTTTCGGCGTCTACCACACTCCCACCTCCAGGAGAAAAGCAGAGGAATCATCTCTCCACCACACTCCCATTAGTGAGTAGATCTTCCATCAAATTTCATTTTTCTTCTTTTCTTGCATTACAGCCCGTTACGGGCCAAGGTCATCTAAAAAAACTTCCTCCAACAGATCCGATCAGATGCCACATTCCGCCAACGATTGATTTTTAATGTCTTGAGATCTCTCTCTACGCAATCTATCCATCTTGTGCGAGGTCTACCTCTTTTCTTGTACCCCCTCTACCTTTGCAAAAGTCACCTTCTCAAACACATCCATCAAATTATTAAGTGCTCCACCCCTATAGAGTGTGGTCACATTCCGTGTACCAATACGCAAATCCGTTTTCGTTCCATGTCTACTGGGAGATATCCGTCCGTGTTTTAGCTCTTGAGATTTTTGAACGGAATATTTTTTACAAGGTGGAATAGTCAGCCCCATGCCCAAACCCAACCTAGAAGACCAGTCCCTTGATATAATCACCAGGGTCAGGGTGCCTTGCTATACCCCATGGTAGTATGGATATCCATTTAATCGAAATGCATGAGCTACATTGGGCACTTTTCTTTCAAACCCGGTCATCACACTGGGGAAATTTCATTTATTTATCTGAAATACAATGTAGCAATAAGCAGATTTTTTTACTGTAGAGATATTTCATATCAATTCCTAGAGGTCTGAATATCGTCAAACTTTTTAGTGAGAAATCAATCAAAACACGACGAGCGAACAGAATCGAAAATTCTGTATCGGTATATACATTGGTATATTAGACAGGAATATTATCTATGTTGTATTTTAGGAAACAACTGCAGTGTACGTACTTTAAAAAAGGTGCTCTTGTTGGTTTTTTTCCAAATTATTGCCGATAATGGCTAAGTTAGTAATGGCTTTCAAGGACCAAATGCCTGAGTAATGGCTTTCAAGGAACAAAAAAAAAAAAAAAAAAAAACTGGAGAAATATAAGAGTAGAAATGTACGCTTACGTCTAATAACTTTCAAAATTATCTAAGACACACATCCGCATGCATAAATATATAATTCATTTTGTATAAAAAAAATAATATAATAAAAAACAAGCACGTAAAAAATTTAATGCTCGCTGTTACATTAATTTAATAGGGGTTCTAGCATTTAGATCACTTTTTGTAGAATCCGAACACCAAAGTGAGGAGTGAAATAGTTTTTATTGATCAATAAATAATATTCATGCATAAAATTGTTTAGATAAATATATATCTATAAAGACTCTCTTCTGAATTTTATTGTATTATTTTGCAATATTTACATGACTACTTGGTTGAGTGCAATTTTAAAAGGGAACATATATTAAACAATAAAAAAAAAAAAAAAAAAAAAACTTAGGTGGATTCTGCAACCTGGCTACTAGATTATTGATACAGGGTTTGACTTTCCAACCATCAGTAAAATCGAAAACATAAAGTAATTTTTTTTTTTTTCTATTATTTAAATATTTTTTTCGAACTCAAATTGTATCATGGTACCTGTTTTTAATGTTTCATCCAAATCTGAAAATCTTTTAAAAAAAGAAGAGCTGAAAAGATATCATCTTGATTTAGCTAATACCAAAATCACATTATAGACCAGTCTGTTTTTAAAATATAATATTGACATGTAGAAATAGTACAAAGATACTGAAATGTTTCAACAAACTAGGCTTTTGGAAAGATGAGTGCGAAGACTCAGTACCTTTCGCATTTGAGTGTGAAGAAGGGGGATTTCAAAGTGACTTTCGTTCCATATCTACCACATGTCATTATAGATATTCTCTTTATATAAATTGTTTAAATTTTATACTTAAATTTATTAAGAAAACAATTGTCTCATGCATATTCTTTGATGAATAGTTAAGAAGTATAAATTCGAAATAATGTATATTATTTGTAATAATATTATTGAAAGATATTTATTAATAGTGTAACTAATATGAATAATACATAATATTTGCAATTTATTTATGTTGTAAATGTTGATTTATGCTCTTCTGAGTATTACGTAGGATTAAACACAAATCAAAGGTATTCCAAAATTCACGCAAGTAACTTATCTTAATTTTTGGGACACCCTTTACTTTTATAATTAAAAATTAATTCTTCTGTACAAGTAATATATATAATATAAACAAATCTAAAGGACGAAACGAATGGCAAGCATACTTATTTAGTCTTGAAGTAATTTTATTCTGTAGAGCTATGTTGGATGCGCCGCATAAATGCTCAGATGAAAATCTCTTCAATTCTCCTTTGCTCTGATCAGAATCACTGCCATTTAAATTTATAAAAACTAAACGAACTCTTTTCCTCTTCGGCAGCCAATGAGAGTCGTTGGGAGCGGCCATCCCTTCCACCCCAGTCAACCTTCAGTTCCTCCACCCCGTCTCTGTCCCTGAGCAACCACCCCGCCAACAAAACTTTCCACTACACCCCGAACTGCGGTACAAGCCTGTCTACTTCGGCGACCCCAGACTCCGCAGGTACAGTTGCAGTTACAACGACAGGGAGGTTCAGCTGCTGTGTCCGGCCTGCAGGAGTTTTGTCGGACTATGCTCACGACCAAACAGCCGGACATGCCATCACAGTTCAGTGAACAGAAGGAGCAGCAGATAGAGAACC
This sequence comes from Caerostris extrusa, assembly GCA_021605095.1. Taxonomy (NCBI): domain Eukaryota; kingdom Metazoa; phylum Arthropoda; class Arachnida; order Araneae; family Araneidae; genus Caerostris; species Caerostris extrusa. The sequence continues at coordinate 88,768 of BPLR01014045.1, forward strand.
GGATGGATGATGATATCGTAAGTTTGTTCATTTATTTATTTGCAAAGCAGATTATATATAGTTAAACAGATGATAATTTATAAAGTGTAACCGTGAAATTTGGATGCATATTTGTTATAATGTTAGATAATTGTGTAAATATTGTACTCTAAATGGTTAAATTATTATAAACACTTATATATTATTTACGTGGAATAAATAATTATTTTCATGAATTTTGGTCAATGGCCTTGAGTAGAAAATTGTTAATTAAATTTTAAGCTAATCTCTTGGTTTTTCCAAAAATGCATGATTTGAAAAAAATGAACGACAAATACTGTTACTTGCAACAGTATTTTACTCTGGTACTTTTTTGCAAATCGATGTATCAGGGAAAAAAATAGTTTTTGAGAATAATTAAATCATTTTCATAAAATAAAAATAATGTTGCACAAGTTTTATACATTATTAAAAATAACAACAACAATATTAAAAGGAATATTAATCTATGCAATGACACTTTTGTGATTATTTCTAAACAAGCTCTAAAGATTTAAAATTAATCTCATTATTATTACGTATTTAGCTGAAATGACATCCAAGATAGGTTAGAAATTATCTAGGAAGATTAGGCAATTATTTTCAATGCATCACTGATTTTTTTTATAGTATCAAAAAAATTGTTTTTTTTTTCTTTATAAGAATAACTAAGTGAACTAATTAGGTATTTGACTCCTCTCAGTATAATTTCATTAAAATCTTCTGATAAATTTTTTTATGTTGCTTCTGAATTTTTTTTCCCAAAGCAATTTTCATCAACGTTTGCTAGAAGTTTAAAATAATAATAATAATAAATCACTTTATCTCGCTAGAATTTAAAATATGGATTTACATTTCGAAAAGTTTGGAGTTGTAACGATGGCAAACAAATTATTATGTCATATTAATCTGCAATACTTTTGATTTTATTAACTGCTGTTTTAATAGATTTCTCTTATTTAAACAAAATATTTTCCCCCTGGTTTTTTTTTTATTTTTCCCCCTGGTTTTTTTGTGATGCTATTTTTATTTTTTTTCAATCGCATAGTGCAGATTTTTTTCTGGCCTTACTATAGACATGAAATAAAGACGCCATGCATTAAAAATCTGATGATTATTATTTAAACTCTTTTAGATTTCATTAGTCATTCAAGTTCAAACGTAAAAGAATTATTTAACATTGAATAGCTTAAAACATGATTAGTTCCGAAGATTACATTAAGAATACTAAAACGTATAGAAAAAAAAAATTATTTTCATTTAGATGCATTTAGAGATAGGACGTTCGTAAAATTGGAACAAATTTTATGACACCTGGAAATGAGTTAAATGGTTTGAAAGAAAGCAGCTGTAATATTTTCTCTGGGTCTGTTTCCTATGTGTCAGTGTCTGTTTAGTGCAAGATAAGAAGTATTTGTCATTTAACTCTCCTTGAATGATTTAAGATAAAAATAATGACTTAGAAATGTGAAGCCAATTAGTACGGAATAGCACATTTCTTGTTTACATGGGAATATACATTGAGAAATGGAATTATATATACTTGCATGTAAACACCTGCAAATGCTCCTGCTGAATTTTAACCTTGTTTTTGCACTACTTTTTCATTTGTATAAGCTTGACATTTAAATGTTCTTGGACAGGAAGTTGTCATTTAAACATAAAGCAAACTTCTTTTCTTAGTTTGAAAATATGCGAGATTTGAAAAACATATTGGGGGCCTGATAGTCATGTGATTAGCGCTCTCTGGCGCTCGTGTGCCACATGTTTCGGGCTCAGTACCGGCGTTGCCATGGATGCTTGTAGTGGTTCGGAATCCACTCTAAACCGTTGGTCCCGGTCTAATATGACTGTTGGACGTAAGACTGACAACTCTACGCCGTAAAAAGAAAACGTCTCTTGTCTCGAAATCTGCCAGTAGGCAGATGGCCTTGGCCCAACATGGGCCTGTTGCGCCAATGAAGGAGAACATACGTAATGCAAAATATTATGTTCAGTTGAAAAAGAAAGTTTTCAACTTGCAGAATCAGAGAGAAAAAAAAAGGTGTGAGTATAATTTGAAAAATTTTATAAAATAAAAAGCTTTTGCGCAACTTTTTATTTTTGATGATTTTTAAAAATGGACAATAATACTTAAATTTATTTAAAAATTATCATTATTATTATATATCTAGAAGCATCATTAAATATCGCGGGAAAAAAAAAAAAAACTGTAAGTTTAAACATGCTTTCATGAAGTCGAAAATATTGCCAAGCAGATAGAACGGGTGGAATATTTTCCAAAGTTATTGGTGAAAAGCAAAAATCGGACACCAGTATCAACAATTATAACATTGTTAACTCTATATGAAATGTAGCACATTGTTTCCATTCAATCGTTGTCTTGAATAATTGCTGTAGTATCTGTGTTATTCTTATTTTATGTACCATTTTTATTTGTTGTCTGAAAATTAGCAGGGAACAGAAATTCTTATACTACAATTTTAAAACTACAGGTATATCTTTGCTGAAAAATTTTTGTACTTTTCTTTTAGTCAGGTGAAAATTTCGCCAATTTCATTTGTACAACGTAAACAATTTCGAAAATAAAACTAGTTTCCATAAAACGAATATATGTTTCATTTAAAAACAAGTAATATAAAAAAAAAAATTTTTAAGTCAATTCCTACTTTTTTTTTTTTCACTAATAATGTAGAAAGTTCTTTATAAATAATTTTCATTCATTTTTTAAGTTTATTTGGCGCCATCTATTGGTAGATAAATGCAACTTAAATCTAAAAAAAAAACTAAAATTAATTAATTAAATTTAATGAATGAATTACTATTTTACAAAAACTGTATTAACATCCAGTGTCATCCACTACAAGTTAAAAAAAATGTATTTGAACGTGAGTGGATGAATAAAAAGTTTTTTTATGAACGATTGAAAATTTGAACAAGATATATATAGGGAGAGTGTGAGCTAATAGAAGGAATTGAATAATATTTTTATAAACTTATCAAAAACGCGCTATATTGAGTCATTGATAGCTTGAACCCAGCTAAAAAGGAAAAGTACCTACTTTTCTGTGAGATCAGCGTATCTATACCTAAGCCGACCTCCTTAATTTAGCTTTAGAAAATTTTTAAAATTCTCGATTTATACACTATATGGTAATTCATTTTCCACATTTGGAGTGAGAAATCGCACCGTTCTCTATAAAATTATTTAATAATTTAGATATTCAATATATATGTTTAATAACGAAAATCTATGAAAAAATTAATTTGTCAGACTCTTTTGTTGTATGCATTTATTTTTATATATGCTACTGCCAAAAAAAAAAGTGTTTTTTTTTTTTTCAGTAATTCAACATTTCCATTATAAGGAAATTAAGGAAATATTATATTTCCTTAATTCCGCCAAGTTATTGATATATTTATGATATGTGTTTACGATATGTTATGAGGATTGTATGTCTATGATATATGGGATATGCGTTTTTGATATATTATGTGGTATATTTACTTACGATATGTTATGGAGGTGACATGTCTATGATATGTTATATGGAATATGCATATATTGCATATTATGTGGTATATTTGTTTATAATATGTTATGGAGGAGGCATGTCTGTGACATGTTATGTGGGATGTGTGTTTATATGTTATATGTGTTATTTAACTTGTCATTAACTTATAACATATCCACATATCATACATTATTATGTGGGATATATTATAAAGTTATTGATATGCCATCACTTCATTCCACCCTCATTTTATACATGAATGCAGGGGTGATGAGTCGGACAAAATTTTCGACTCCTGACTCAAATATTATTATCATGCAGTTAAATATTTTATACCGACTCTTGAATAGATTTTATACCGACTCTCGACTCTAACCTCGATATTTGACCCTTCGTTGTAATTTCCTGCAATATGATTTTACTAATGAATTTAAAAAATTTGCAAAATAAATATTTAATTCACATTATCTATAAAAAAATTTTGTTGTTATAAAATATTTTTTAATAACTTTTAAAGGTGTAGTATTTGCACTAATTTAAATTATAATTATATTCTAAATTTGCTTACGAAATATATTTTAAGTACAACAAAGATGCTAAATTTGTAATGCATTAATTTTATTTTTCTTTTATAACAAATTGGCTTCTACAAGATCTCTTTTCATGGTTGATCCAAGATAACTTTTTATAAGCCTCAATCGTCAATTCTCAACATTTATTTGGTTTGCTGCTAAATTAATCACTGTCTTTGCCAGTAATTGTATATTATTGAAGGATGCAATTGAAGTGCATCCTTGACGTTTAATTTTAAAATTGATTCTCAGAATTCTGAAAATATAAAAATTATTTTTAAAAGTCGGGAATCGGATTTTTATGACTCGAATTTTTCAAAAATGCTCCCAACTCCTTGTTCTCCATCTCTGCATGAATGTCGTCAATTAAAAAGGTGGAGATAAAAAAAAAGTACTGCTCGTATAAAGATGAAATTATTAATAGTAATACAAATGCAAAACTGATAAGCAAGCTTGTTATCATGTTCTGCATATGCGTTAACATATATATTTAACGCATATATGCGGATAACTAACTGGCGCTCTGGCCTTTGGTATCCCAGGCTTCAGGTTCGAATCCTGGAGGTGGCATGGATGTTTGTGAGTGGTTCGTAATCCACTTTCAGCTGTAGGTCCCGGTCTGTTTAGCCTTCATGTGCACAAAGATGACCGTAGAGCGACAAAAATACCAAATCCTTTAACGCAATTTTATATCTTTATATATATCTCAGAATATTCATAAAAATTTTATTGTACAGATTCTTTTATCTTTAACAAAAAAAAAATTATCTATACAATGTTAAAATAATGTTGTCTCTTATCTGTTAAAAGTGTTATTAAAAATTTCAACCCACCAAATTATCCTTTTGATTATGGGCACCGCTTTGATGTCAACGTCCTCTTACAGGAAGGAATGTGTGCCTTCCCAGAAGTAGTTTCAGTGACGATCCGCATTTGCGTGTGGTACTGACGAAAATTGGGAAAACTCCAACCAGATTGCTCAATTAGCGATAAGAGTATCTCAGAATTTCCATCAAATTTACCAAGTTTACTCATGTTTTTGATATATATATATATCTTCTTCATTGGCGCAACAACCCCATGATGGGTCAAGGCTTTCTGCTTATTAGCGGATTTCGAGACATTATATGTTTTCTTTTTTACGGAGTAGGATTGTCAACCTTCCACCCAACAGTCTTATTACACCGGAACTATGATTTTAAAGTGGATTTAGAACCAATAGAAACACCCATGGCACTAGTCATTGGCCCATTAGGCCCTGTATCTATGTATACATGTATAAGTATATATATATATATATATATTAGGTTAATATATTCTTGAAAAAGAAGCATAACAATGATATACCATAGCAGCTGGCAGTTGAAAAATATTATTGTATATTTAGTAACAAAATGGAATTATTATTTTTTTCTGTACTTATACATAAAAAAAAAAATATGCAATGTAATTCTATAGAAAGGAACAAAACACAACCCGCATGTTTGAGTTCGTGTTATAAATAAAGTGTTATAAAGAAAATTCATTCTTCAACTCAAGCACTTCAAAAATAGAGAAATTGGAGGCAATCACCATTGTGTGGATGGGGAAAAATAAAAATCCCCTTTTTTGAAATGCTGGTAAGTGAACGGAAATCTCGAGCTCTTTAAAGTTGAGAGCACGCGGGGAAAAAGTTTGCTGAAAAAAAAGAAAAAGAAAGAGAGAGAGAAGAATGATTTCATTTCTCCTTCCCGTCGCCAAAGATCCTTATCACCTTTAGTGGTGTGACAGTAAGCAAACTGCAGCACAGGAAACTTTTGAGATAAGAGCTTTTATTTTTATTTTTATTTTCTTGACAAGAGGAACTTAGGTAAAAGGATTTTAAGATTTCCTTTTTTTTACTGCCTGCTAAAAATAAAAATAAAAAATTCCTACAATTTCTGTTAAAAATATTGCTAGGTGAATTTATAGATGTATGATGGTTGCACAAGTTCTATAAAAAGCGAAATGCAACTTTAAACGATGTAGTCATGTGATTATTTTCAGTACCATTGTTGTAGCAATAAAATTGAAACTCCAAAAACGAAAAAAAAACACTTTTAATGATTTATTCAAGAAAATCAAACTGGTAATAGTAATAAAGTTTTTTTTGTCTTCAAATGAATTTTATTAGATAAAATAAAACCTGCAGTAAATAAGATGAAAGTAAATTTTTTAAATTTTTGTATTGATATTAAAGGTTATCAGTGATACGAAGAAGAGTTTATGCAATATTCTATGTAGACATTTTTAATACAGTCATATAACCTAAATATTAAATTTGATTATATTCTATTTACTATTAAAAAAAATTCTTTTAATGTACAACTTCTTAAGGTTGGTTTCCAGTGGACCAGCGAGATTCATCACTCTCTACTGGGCTATGATATCACCGAAGAATTCTGATTTTTCAGTATGAAGACAGGATGTTTGTGCTTTTAGAAATAGCATTCAGCATTAAAAATTTATTTAAACCAACAGAATCATTTAAAAGCCTATATTGAAAGCCTATATTTATGCAAATGTTTTTAAACTTAAATATAACATTTAATAGAATAGATTATATAGATATACGTTTCTAATTAGGGGCCTGAATGGCTGAGTGGCTAGCGCTCTGGCGCTCGGTACCAGAGGTTTTTGAGTTCGAGTCACGGCGGTGCCATGGACATTTGTAGTGGTTCGAGTTCACTTTTAAACTGTAGGTCCCGGTCTAATAGGATCGTAGAGCGTTGCGGGGACATTGTTACTCCGCGCCCGTGGCTTATCTTCAAGTTATACGCGCTCCCTAGGTAGTGCTAAGTGAGCAACGTCTGTGCAGCACTTGCCTTAAGGCATCCAAGACCAAGCTGTCTAAGTGTTTGCCAGCTGCATTAGAAAGAAAATAAAACATTTCTAATTATTCTATTGTTATTTGATATAAATCAAAGTTCCAATCGAACCATTTTAGGCGGGATCATTCAAGTTATGCCAGGATGTTTGAAACTCGGTAGAAGACTGATTCATCTCGCTGGCCCCGGTTTCCACCGTATACTAAAATCACAAATGGAACTAAGCTTGTAGGCTTAGTAGCGCATTGGACTTCTGAAGTGAGATATCTCAATTCGAAACACGACTACATAACTGAATGTCTATATCGTGTATCGCCACATTAAAAATGGGTTTCCGTTAGATACTAAAATCTCAGGCCGTAGAACACCAGCCTATCAGTAGCTTGATTTCTTGCAAAGTTTCCAAGACTGGAGTTTTTAGATGTAATTTTTTTAATATTTGATGGAAACCTACCTCAACTGCACCATTCGAAAATCGAAACATCGTATAAACTTATTAAAAAATATTAAGACTAGTAATTCAAGAAAAAAAAATTCTCTAACATTAAGGTGGAAAAATCAGGTTGCATTTTAAATACTTATTGATTGTTATCAGTCAATTGAAACCTTCTATTTTATAAATTATTTTATTTAATTTGTTTGTTAAATTTGGAATTTTTAAAAATAAAATCGGTTTTTTTAAATAATTTTCAATTTTTAATAATTAGTTAATATATATTAAATTTGTCATCTACAAATTCATTTTTTAAAGTTGTCATTCGTTTGTTAATGTTTGTTAAATTTAGAATTTTAAAAAATAAAATCGGTAGTTTTTTTTTTTTTTTTTTTTTAATAATTATTTATTTTTATTAAGTTTTTACAAGACTGTTTAGTAATATTTATTCTCATTTTAAGCAATCAAAATGAATTTTTATTTTTGAGTCCTTTAATTTGTTCATTGAAGTCGGTGAATGATGGTATATTTAATGATGCAAAATAAATTTCTCTTTTTATATAAAGCATTTAATGTTGTAAATATTAATTGAGTGTGTTTATTTTGTGAACCTTTTGTTGTTTCAGAAATCCGATCATTCAGAGAGCATCCGAACCTCCACAGATATCCACTCTCAAAAGAATGGTAAACCGTCCACCCTTGCGAAGCCCGAAGCTGGTGAAGGAGGTGCTGAAGCGCATGTCCTCGCACCCCAGCGGGGAGAGATCCCCAGGTTCGAGAGGCATTCTCCGACGAAGAGGACACAAACTTCTACGTTGAGGATGAAGCCATGAAGATCATCGATGCGTTTGAAAGGAGCCTCACAGATATAACCACAGAGCCACAGGCCCCAAAGAACATTCAATCTCAGCCGCAGACCGCAGACGGATGTCCCAGGTGAGTTTAAAGCTGTTTCTAGCTTTGAAATATTTGCACGAATGTTTGTCTGTTCCCATGAATTGCAGTTTGAACTCGAAAAACTTAAGAGCGACCTCTTAAGAGTGACTCCTCTTAAGAGCGACCTTCCAGTCATTTTTTGAAGATCATAAATCCCTTGGTGCCTAACCAATAACCGATGCAAAGCCGAGCGGCGCTCGAAACAGTTTTCATATGCATTGCATTTTCCAGCCAAATTGAAACAAATATTTGGAATGCGTTGGTGTGCGGCGTTTAAAACTTATGTGTTCAAATGTAGACGCTGCTGTTCTGAAACTATTAGTAAATTTAGATAAGAGTTCTTGCTGTACATGAACTTTGTCAGTAATCGATGATCCTATTCTTCACACACAAATCTTTCGCAGGAGGAGGAGGAGGCAGGAAGGTGCAAACTACCAAGAAGACAACTTTGCGGGGGAGGGGGTCGTTCTTTCAAAATTGAGATGGCACGTTTTCCCTCACATCATTCTAAAAACCCGATAATGGCATCTCAGCTTTAGGCACAGTGATGTGATGTGTAGTAGTAGTAGCAGTAGTAGTAGCAGTAGCGGTAGTAGTAGTAATTTCTGTGGAATAGGAGAATGGATTTACCAAGGATGGAGCAGGGCTCATCATAGCATGTTGTTTATCATTAATATTCGTATTGTTTAATTAGTTTCTGGATTTTTTTTTCTATTACAGAATGAAGGGCGATTACCTTAAAATTCTTCCCCCCTCTTACATTGAAAAATGTAAAAAAAAATTCAGCGCTTCATTTTTGTAGAATTTGTTATACCAACATTTGCATTATACTCTTTTCCTCACTCCCATCCCTGCATCCCTATTAGTTAGAAAGGTGAGAGTGGAACATCGGTGATCTTAGACAATGAACAGCCCAGCAACAGGTCATGTCGTATCACAATTTTCTGGAAATATTTTTAGGGGTCACTTCCTCTCATTTTCTTATCATATGGGGGAAACTCGGTAAACCAAGCAATCTGACTATCGATATGAGATGCTTTATGCAGCACAATCGTCATCGAGTCTCCTTGTTTCTAAAAGCAGTGATTGCAACAATGTCACCAACGGTTCGAACCTCGGCCCTCCTGGTCGCTAGTTGCGCACGTTACCACAAAATTAATACGATTACTAGAACTGAAATGTCTCGTAACAGTTTCAGAAGAAATGATGTAGGTCAAGTTGAACTATCATAATTTTGAACAAATGACCCTATTGTGCCATCTGGCGATTCGCACCTTCTTATTCTTCGCTAACTCCAAAACAAAACTATATAAATAAAATGAAACAAAATAGTTGTAACGACTTGAAGAAAAGAAGAATTATTTTTTTTAAATTATACGGAACCAGTAACCTACTGACCAGAATTGGTATAATTAAAAATCATTCATTTCGAAAGTTCTGCTAGATTTACTCAGAAGCACAGTAAATTTAATCTTAGTTCAATTTATAAATTATAATTATATTTCTGCATAATATAAATATTCTTCCTTCATAAGCATTGAAATACATTGCTTCGTTGAGGATTTTAAAGGTATTTTTTTTTAATTCTTTATTTTTAAATTCTTTTTTTTTTTAATATATTGAAATATAGTGTCGTATTTTCCCATGAAAACAATATGATTAGCATACTTACACTTTTTACAAAGGTATTAAAATGGCTCTTTTTTTTCTCATACGACCGTTTCAAGCGTGCACTAGCAGAATTTTGAAAGACACAACTTCAAAATTTTTGCTCTTTGTAGTCATCAAAAAGTGGGTCAAACCTACTTACATACACTGGAATAAATTAAATGCTGTCACGAATCTTTCGACGGGGACAGTAGGTTTGAAGATTACTGTATAAACAGGTGCAATCCGAAGAATTATCTCAAATCTCTGTTGATTGCTGTTCGCGTTATAAAACGGACAATTCCCACAACACTTAAAAGATTTAATTTTCATCTTTATTATCCAGGAACGAAAATGAGTTAATACCTAGGAATTTGTGGCGTTTTTTTTTTTCTTTCCTTTCCAAAAATATATCTTGATTCACTAGCGGGTTTGTTTGTTTAATATTCATTGTATTATTGATTCAGTACACAGTCTTTCCACTTTCTTAAATGAAAATAGATACATGTACACTCTTGTAATTTTTTGCCGTTTTATCGTAGACAAATTCTATCACGAAATACATAGTATTTGTCCACGCTAGCAGTCGACGTTTGAAATCACCTGAATTGGAAGGATACATGATAAATTCTGCCAATTCAGTCTTTCTACTTCAAAGTTTTTATGAAATTGTTGTTTTTCACTATATATATATACATTTGCGGAAAAAAAATTTCATTATTTTAAGTGATAAGTGTGGATAGAAACAACAATTACTAGCGTGGACAAATACTATGCATTTGGTGATAAAATTCGTTTACGATATATATATATCTATATGCTTCTTATTCTTCAATGGCGCAAGAACTCCATGAGGGTGTATGCTGGCAGATTCTCTTTTTACAGGGTAGTTGTACTGGCAGATTCTGAAAACATGAAATAAAATTTTTATTAGAAACATTTTACAAATATTTTAAAAATACAATTTTAACACATGGGAAGGACAGGTTGTCAACCCTACGCTTGCCTTCCATCAGTAATATTGTAGGCAGGACAGGACTTTTGGGACATACCGTTGAATGTAGTCTGGTGGATTCCAACAGCCAACCAAACCATTAAACTCCCTCCCTCCCATTTGTCGTGTTGAATAGTATTCGTCTTCACTACTAAGTTAAAAGCATCCATAGCACTTTTAAGATAGTTGCCATGATTAAGTCCTGCTTGTTAATCGTTAACTTTTTCGGTCTACCAGTCTTCTTTTTCTTTTTCCATTTTATAAGGATTTCCTCCGGCAACGCCATCGTTTTGAGCCCTGAAAAGGATAAAACAAAATATAAATTACTATAACTAAAGAACATTATTCCTTTAGGCATTTAGAACGGAGAAACTGCAACTTTTCAAATTAGCCAGAAAAGGATAAAACAAAATATAAATTCACATTTAACTAAAGGCATTTTTGCCCATTAAACTAAATATATATATATATATGGAATTTTTTCAGTGTATCAAAATTCCAAAACCACTACAAGCATCCATAGCACAGCCGTTAATCGGAGCCTCCGAAAAGCCCTAGTCATTCGGCCATCAGGCACCCTAACATTTTTATTTATTTATTTTTCTCAACTATCTTGCTTGACTTGTGTACTAATGGCATCATGTGCAACCAGCATTCGAGGGAAGGCTTAGATTCGAATCTGTTGGCGGCATTCGTCTGTTGCAGACACAACTTTCAGAAATGAGAAGATTCGATGGCACTTACATGTAAAGATCGACAGTCAAGGGCTTTGTCCCCGTGGATTTCCCCGGTTTCTGCCATGCGACATACAAATGAGGGCGGTTACCCTAAAAGCCCTCTTTGAAGGCAATGCTTTCCTTTCATCATCCGGATTTTTGTTTGTGATACATTTAAGTATGACACAAAGCTCACAGATGTTCGAGAAAATATTATTCTTTACACGGAGAAATGTAAAAGACTTCACAACCAATCTTACTGGAATAATTATTTGAAGACCGGAGTGATCTGGTAGATAAGGGAATGTGTTTCCGAAATATAGAAGTTGTATTCGAAACCCGTCACGCGAAGCCAAACAAAACCTTCCATGTCTATGCCTATAAATTGGTAGGCATATTTTTGGGGGTTCGAGGAAGAGGCTATGAATCCCCAATTGCCATGGTTTGTGATATTCGTGCAGTGCAACGTACACACCGTAGAACACTTTGGATAGCCATGAATCTATTAAATATCTGCCATTTGGGTGGTGAATGACCTTATGCCACAGTTATTGGCTTTTAAACACAACTGCAGTGACATTTTGAATCAGCAATTGCTGAATTTGCTATTTTGAAGGGATTACTTTTGTGTATATTACCATGGATTTCCAAATTCAGAGTAAACCGAATTGAAATCTATCGCATGCATGTTAGGAATGAGCACGATAAATTTTGTTGAATATCTTTCAATTGAGCTTTAGGGTGTTTTTCGTTTACATGCAAGGTGAGTGCAATTTAGCGGTTACCGTTGGGTATTTTAATAAACGCTGAATCTTCAAGTATTCATCGTTCTATGAGGAATGATCTCAAAGATTGATAAACTAATAGATATTATTTCTGACTGTGCTTACCATTCGGAAACAACATCTTTTTGGAGCCAACAATAAATTCTTGGTAGAATTCCGAGCTGTGGTTAGCTAATTTGAATTAATATGACAAATTTATTTGCTAAATGGTTGAACTTTATGATGAATATATCCAAGGATTTTGATTTTTGTGAAAACTGTCCTTTTTGATAGATGAGAAAAAAAAATATATTGCTGAAACTAACAATTAAAACTCATAAATACCCAACCAACATTGAAAAATATGGTGAAAGAAGTGGTCATAGTTTGGGGTTAATATATTCTGCTGGTCTAGAAAAATAAAGTTTATTACAATGGATTGTTTTAAATATTTGAAAATAAGCTGTGTACACCCCGTAAACCAGTGGATCTTTGGTATGGGAAAGATCCAAAATACACAGTGAATATGTGAAAGAAGGACTTTGCGAAGTACATGCTCAAGTCCCATCTCATTAGTCAGATTTGAATCCCATCGACAATATAGGATGAACTTGACAAAGGTTGAAAATAGTGGCCAAGATAGATTCCCCCTCCAAAAAAATATTTTTGCAAGCGTGTTCTAAACGTATACCAGATACCGCACAGAATCGTATTGTTTCAATGTCGAGAAGATTATAAGCCGTCATTGATTCATTCACAAAGCCAAATTAAATTGCACATATTAAATTAATTACAATTGCATAAGTTATGCTAATTTTTCATGTTCCTTGAGGTACATGTACAGTTTGTGATTTTTATTAAAGGAATAGTTTTTTTTTGTTTTTTCACCAGTTTGAAGTGTTTATTTTTTCTTTCTATAAATATGCGTTAATGCATTTTTATTTTCAATATAAAAAATATTGCAGCTTTTCAGTTTTATAAGTGCATAAATAATGCAGTTTTCAGGTTGTACGTTGATTTTCGTGACTCACTATATGTATTTTATTTAACTGCATAAAATGAATGTAACGCATGGCATATCCTCATTGAAAATTGAATAACATTGACCCTTTCTATTTCTAACATGGATATAACACACAAGTAATAACTCACAAAGATGCTTGCAAATCTATCATCACGATTATCAGAATCCCTATTATATTTTATGCATATATATATATATTATTGAAACATATATATATATATATGATTCAATTAGTGCTTTAAACAATTTGTACTCTTGGAAAACAGAATTTAAATTACCCTATCACATATATTACTATAACAAATGAAAAATTTGTTATTCAGAGGAGGAAAAAGATGATTCCCACTTTCCATTTCCTGAAACCATGATTTGGGAACACACGTAATATATTGTCAAATAATCAGAACCACACTATAATTAAGTTTTTCGAGAATTTCGTGTTATGGCAAAGAACGAACCAGCTTCAGAGTAACTGTGGAGTAATATATGTATTTTGGCCTAATCTAATGGTAGGGTAAATTAAATTGAATAATATGAGGAATAGGAATTATTAAAAAAAAATTAATTACGAACATTTCAATTAAAAATCATTTTATTCAACACACTTTATTAATCTATTCTTTAATTTTTAATAACTCAATGAATAAAATTCAATTTTAAAAGAAATTCAATAAATATATTTTTATGCGTTTATGGATATTATTTAAAACGACCAAGTATGATGCACCTTTTCTTAGAAACTATTAAACATAGCTGTTTTAAAAAAAATTTAAGTATGTTTAAATGTTTTCTAAATTAATCTGAGATGAACAATAGTTTTGAACCATAACTTAGATTAACATTAAATAATATTAAAAGATAAATTAAAATTATACATAAAAAAATAGAACTTTAATTTTTTCCAAGTTTTTATTATTTTTATTTTTAAAAAATAAATATCAACTTAATTAACCTCAAATCGAAACATAATTTATTTAATACTAGATAAAAAAAAAAGTAAATTTTTTTGTCTAGTAGTTCAATAGAGATGCATTGAGTTTTAAAATTTCACATTTGAGAAATCTTTTAAAGGTAATGCAGATTGCCCTTTTCGTAAAAAGAAAGACTATATCACGGTAACTATGAAATTTTTATCTTTTAGAATTACGTTGCGCCATGTATGTCTGAGAAACATCCCTAACAAGTAATCGATTCTTCCGTTTCCGCTTTTAAACCGGATGTTTATCTTTTAAACAAATAACTAGTTGAACAATGCTTACCTACTTAAAAATACGAATTTCTACACTTTTTACAGGTGACTTTTTACATAGCATTCCTAGCATTAAATTGATAAGTTGTACATTACACATTTGTTGAAACATTATTTGTTTTGAAAATCTTGTTAAGAAACATTATATTACTCAAATATTGTTCTACTCAAATTTTCACTGGAATGCATGTATTTTATAATTATGAAAGACTTAAATTAAATATTAGCAAGATATTACATCAATTTGATGACTACATTCAAGTAAACAGAATTCGAAAGTTTTATTCAAGAACTTAAATGTATTTGCCTACAGATAGATGTACAATAGCTTGAGTGCGTACATACATTAACATGTAAAAGATATTAATGTTCATCTTTTTGAAGAGTTTTAAAGAATAGGCATAATATAAAATTTTTTGTATATCAGAAAATTGAAAAACAATATATATATTTATTCTACCTTACTTTTTATTTATTTTATACAATTTAAACTAGATATACTTTTTTTTTTATAAAACTGATTTTGATTTTCATGAAAAAAATTTATTAAGTAATATAATCCGATTTCATTTGTAATCATCTATATTATGATTTGTAATTTTGAGGGCAAGTATTTGTTTCTGGTGTTTATCCATTCTATAAGTTACGATGATTTTAGTAGAGTCTTAAAAGAAATTCTTTTCTGATCATCATTTTCTCTTTCTTTTGATCCGCAAAGGTTTTATTTTAGTCACTCAAGCATGCATGGACTAAATTGGCAATTCCAAAGTTTAAACATAATTATATATTTTCTCGAGTAGTGAACTGAATCTTTGTAAAAAGAAATATTCTTATAATTTCTTTGGAGACAATTTGCCCAACTACCAAATTATTAAGTTGTCAACACTAAATAGGTCTAAAAAACAATAAATGTTAAGTTTCTTCTTTAGTTGCTTCAAAATTCAATTCAATTGTCTTGCAACTTTTTTTTAATTGATTATCGTAAATGCACTTCGTCTGTCGCACTATGATTTGCTATTTTTAATTGAAATTTCCGAATGATGCTTTTGCAGTGTGTTTTGTATTTTTACTATGAAGTACCGTCTCTGTTGGATTCTCGTGAGGTCGATCTGATAATTTTCATTTAACCGTCTAGAGGTAAGTATATCGCGTTTGCGATAGAATTCTGTGGAGTATTCTATCATAATTTTTATAGTTATGAAAATATATTGCATCGTAAGAAGCCATCTATTCGTTGAATGTAGTTTCTTTTAAAACTTGGGGCATTTTTATATATTCAGAGATGCAAAGTACTACTGTCTACTGTAGTTAAAGGCGAGTAATGCATATATCGCGTTCAAATATTCCGGGAAACTTTGATGGAAATTACTGCAAACTCGATCACCTACATGTACTAAATCTATATTATTTAAAAATACCAATACTTCCGCTTGTTTTCCTTCTTGGAATCTATGTTCCGGCTTAAGTAGGAAGTCAATCCTATGCCATCATATGTGGTTCCTGTATGTTCTTTTTGTTCTGTTTTCATCATCAGATAAGATTTTGCTGTGATTTAAATTATTGAAATAGAGGCTTCTATATACTT
This sequence comes from Caerostris extrusa, assembly GCA_021605095.1. NCBI lineage: Eukaryota > Metazoa > Arthropoda > Arachnida > Araneae > Araneidae > Caerostris > Caerostris extrusa. Next base: position 105,067 of record BPLR01014045.1, read on the forward strand.
TTCGTTATATGCAGTAAAAATGGAGGGTACGAATATTAATAAAGATATTAATTAATTACCGAAATTAATAAGAGGTCCGAACCTTACCAGCAAACGTAAGGAAATAAATTAGACGTTTTCTAAGATTTCTTTTAAATTATTTCTAAAAAAATTCATTTCTAATTCATTTTCAATAATATATTATATTTTAGCTTAATACATTTTATTTATGTAGTACGGTATTTTTATTGATACAGAAGAAATATAATTATAATTATATGGTGCAAATTAGTTTCTTTAAATTGTTAAATTACAATGTCTTGTTTCTTAAAGTTTATTATCTTATTTATAAAATTAAAACTTTTATACATTAAAGATATATATATATATATATTTTTTTGGTACAATTTTTATTTTTATTTTACAACTACTCATTCTTTTCGTGCTATGTATTTTTTTTTAGTTTAATTATGATCGTCAATTATTTACAGGAAATTCGTCTAAAAATACTCGGAAGTCAAGAGAAATATTTAAATTTCTTATTTAATTTGAACGAAAATGACGCCAAATGTCTCCACTGAGACAATACAGCCATGAATCACTTTTATCCTGCTCAACAATTTATGTACGTTTATGTTAATGGGAAAATATTTTAGTAATTTAAGATTATTTATTTGTTACTCAACCCTATGAAATAATCAGTTTTTTACGAATATTCCACGAAATGTTGGACATATACAAATCTTGATCAGTTTCTACGCATATTCTGTGAATATTGATACAATTTTATGGATTATTGGATGGTGATTGATGAATTATGGATTATTGATAGGTTGTTATGGATATTATTATGGTATTATTTAAAAAAACTCCTTAATTTAAAACAGGTTGTAAGGTCGATTAAATCTCTAACAAGTGCTCACATTTCTCTATATTTTGGGACCCTCAATTTTTTGTTTGGAGAAGTACCTCAGATTCATTTCAATACCCGAATTCCCAACTTTATTACGGACACAGATTAGACAAATGAATAAGATATTGCAGTTGAATATCACAGAAGTAGACATTGTTAAACTTTACAGATAAGATCTTTTAAAAAGTTGGCAGATTTATATGCAAGTAAAAACTAGTAAAGATTTTTTTTTTTGTTCTAATGCAGCTGGCAAACACTTATACAGCTTGGTCGCCTTAAGGAAGCGCTGCACAGACGTTACCACTTTGCACAACCCAAGGGGAGCGTGTAACTTGAAGCTACGGACGCGGAGTAACAATGCCCCGCAACGCTCTACGATCCTAGTAGGACCGGGACCTACGGTTTAAAGTAGATTCCGAACCACTACAAACATCCATGGCACCGCCGGGACCCGAACTCGAAACCTGTGGTACCGAACGCCAGAGCGCTAGCCACTCGGCCATTCAGACCCTAAACTAGTAAAGATATTTGCATCAATTCATAAAGACTTGTGGCTTATGGTAGTGGTATTCAAAACATTTTACTCTATCCACTATCATCCAGATAGTGCCTTATAGTTTGAAATCGAGATAGCGCCATACAGTTTGAAACTAAGATCGTGTTCCACAGTTTTGAAATCGAGTTTTAGCGGTTATCAATTTGAATTTGAGATTGCTCCCCATGGTTCAAAAACTAGTGGTTTATGGAAATTGAGAAATTTTTAAACATTTATTCGATTGATCAGTCAAATATAGTGTTGCTTCAAAATAAAGAAATTTTTCTTTGTGCAAATATGGTTACATTAAAGAGTAATAACTTTTCTTTATATACTGATTCAGGATTAGGAATTATAGAAAATTGCAACTTCCAATTTCTTTACTCAAAAGATTATCTTTAAAATATCCCATTAGGTATTTGTAAGTATTGGTTGTAAACAAAAAGTCTTTGTTTCCAATGGGGAAATTACACTTTTCTTTTTTGTAAAGCTCCATGCTTATGCATACCAAATATTGCTTTTTTTTTTTCCATATGAGCTTAAATGAAGCGACGCACTTTTTTTTTCATGCCTGCATCCACCCTGCATCATAAATATGTTAATAGGTATGTAGGCCTGTCAATCGAGGCGCATCGTTTGACTGTCACCCTCCAGCTACGTGCGTGAGGATTAGGGTGATGGATTTATACATTAAGCTACACGAACATCATCTGCACTCTTTCCAAGTAAACCTCTTTAACGGAGTCACCTGTTATGCTGTTGTTCTCTTTCCTTCCAGGGATCAAACCGACAACTTGGTGGAAGAGGTCCTCCTGAGCGAGAGAAAGTTCGAGAAGATTCTAGCCACCGATTCAGTGCCCTTCTGCGAGAAATACATGGGGAGGGAGGAGATAGAAGATTCCAGGAGGTATATGTCCCTGACCACGGACCAAAAGTCGAAGAAGAAAAGTTTGGGAAGCAGATCAGAGAGTCCTGCACCGCCGAAACCCCCAGGAATTATGATTCCTTGCCCAGAGGTTTTAAGACATCCACTGGAAAGTTCAAGTTACGGTAAGTGGTTTGTTTTATTATTATGGACAATTAAGCATTTAAGCACGAGCGACTTGGTGGATAACGCATAAAGAAAAACAAGGTTTGAAACCTTACAAGCAAAGCCGAACTGTAAGCTTCCTCGAATATGCAGAAGAGAATCACGATAAATCTGTAAAAACGGAATATTTTACCGTGGGCTCGTGGAGGAGGAATGTGAAACTCTCAGATGCCATTCCTTTTGATGATCGTATTAAATTATTGTGACAAAATACATTTGCACTAGGCGATATATATTGCACAATGCCGAATTTCTGTGTCGCTATGTGGCGGTGTCAAATCTTAAAGCGTCTGTGTATACACGTGAATGAACATTGTATATTTATAGGGGCGGAATGTTCTTCAGTTGAGTTTGAGGGGAGAGTAATGTCAAGCCCCCAACACCATCTCTTAATGGTTCATTCAAAATTATAGTATCTAAATGTGGATAAATAAGGCTCCTTGATGCAACATGGATAACGCTGAATCGTCTACATTTCTGCTGTTTTAGTAGTGATTGACCCTCAAGTCAAAGTGCCTAGCATTTGAAAAAATATTTATCTGGATAATGAACATTATGTGACTAAAATGTATATAAGAACTTAAATTGTAATCAGTTATTAAACTGTAGAGTGATTATTAAATAAGTCAATAAGTGATTTAAAGAAGTATAAAAACCCCCACCTAAAGTTAGTTATAAAATTACAAAAGTATAGAATTACAAAAAGTATTACTAAGGAATTTTTAATTATTTCTCAAACTATATGATCCTCTGAATGAAAAGAAAAGCAAAGGGAAAAAACCCCTACATTGTTAAAAAGAAATTAATGCCAAGATATTAAAATGCTTTCTTAATGTTTAAAGTAAATGAAGAAAATATAAGAAATGTGGGAAAATTTTTGAATGAGAAAGCTTATGATTAATTGCACTGAAAGTTAAAATTGAAAATTTCTGTTTGGCCTGTGGCTTAAAGACAAAAAAAGACATTCAATATTAAATTTGTAAAAAAGTATGTTTTAGATAAATTTAACATTATTAAAGGCATAATACATGAATTTATAAACATGTTCAGCGACAGTAAACAAACAATGAAAAACGAAAAATACTTGTGTGCAGTTAAAATTTTAAATTTAAAAATTTACAATACTTTTACTGATTATAAAACAAAAAACGCCATGCAATCCTTACATCACAATTTATGGCTATAATTTTGTTTACTCTAAATTTTTACTGATTGCAAAACTATTTTTTTTTTTTTTTTGTACTGATTTTGAAAACGTATACTTATAAACAAAGATAAGAATTTGATTTTGTAATTTATTCAACGACATAATTCTTTTGCTAATTATCATATTACATCTTGATTTACAAAATAAAAGAGCTTTTCTTAAAATATCAAGGTTAATTTTTGTTCCATTCCTTCGTCACAATCTTCCAGAGTTCATTCAATATTTCTACGAAGGATACCGCTTATATAGAACTTGTTCTAAAAGTTCAGATTCACAATAATCTAAAGAAGACACATCAGGCGACTTACGTGAGATGCATTTCAATGAAATAGTCTCAATTCCGGTTCCTCAAAATCGGCAGTATATTTAAACGTATGACTGACTAGCAACCGTACCCTGATGGAAGTGAAAAATGTTTGGGTAAAGTGACGAAATGTATTCTTTGAAAATAAGTGTTAAAAACATATTTCTGATAGTAATTCAAGTTAATTTTGACGCTTTTTTTACTACTTTATTTATGTATTCTGCTATAAGAGAATCCAGTAATAATTATAAAACCTTTAACAAAACTTTCTTTGTTTTCTCTGAACCAACGTTTTAGGCTTTTTTCTCCTTTTTCAATCAGATAAATATAAAACCTATCAATTGTAACTACGTACTTCCATTTTTCACCTGCACATAATCTTACATCGACAATTGTATTGGTATTACTCAGTAAACATCGGTTTTTGTTCGGATTGGCTTTAAATAAGATCTTATAAATCTGACTAAAGTTCATACCCAGATTTTTAAAGATATTGCGTTAGTTCTTTGTGGTATAGAATTTAAAAAAAAAAAACAAAAAACATAACATGCAACTTTAGATATAATAAGAGGTATACGAACCTGTGTTGATTATGCATTTTTTTAAATCATTCACAAAGTAAAATGTAAACTTTTACTAATCTTTCCTTGTCACTTATTTTACTTGTAGAAATAATAAAACTATCTTTTTTTAATAAACAAATAAGAGTATCTCTCTTCGTAAAATGAAAAATATATGACCTTCGATCAATTGTATATTTTCCAGGTACATTATAAAGCAATGAATAATGTTAATAAAGCAGGCCATAATTCAACCCTTACGAACTTATGTCATTCAGATTCTTTTTCACCAACTTAAATTGAACCCATGAAGAAAGTTAAAATCATTATACAAATCTCTGAACACCCTCTGTATTTATTGAAGATTGATGGGACTCATGTTCCAATTACATATGTCACGAACATCCCACAGACGGAAAATAAGGAAGGACCTTGCTTTGCAGAAAGATTTTTAGAAGTGGTATCCCTGCATTTAAGTATCATGCACGGGCTAATAGCCAGAAAACTCTCACCAGACAGTTTGACTATAGATGTGAGTCGCTTTACACGTTTTATCATAATTACCGTCGTGCTTCCTCGTTTCTGAAAGCTGAAATTGCAAATTACGCTGCCAGCAGTTTTAAATCTGAGTCTTCCTGTTCGTTAGATGACGACGTAACCACAAGTCAGACTGTTTATATGTTGTTATCTATGACTTTATTGGAACTCAATCCATGCAAATTTCGTCTTTTACCTTAGAAACAAAAAAGAACATGTAAACAAATTAAAATGACAAAGGGAAAAGACCGGACATTCTGAACAAAAAGACCAAACGGCTTTTAAAAACATTTAAAAACAAAAATGTTCTAAGGATAAAATTTTAAAAAGCTAAAAGTACCACAATGAAAGTTCGTATGATCAGGACATGTTTTCTCCGGCTCCAGGAAAGAGTACACAAATCACTATTCTATTGTAAGTTAGAGTTCAATCCCGAGCAAACAAGTAAATGGGCCTTATTCATTTCCTTTCTCTTACATGTAAGGGCACCTGTATCAGAGTTCACAATCCTTATTTTGGCCAGATGTTCGGCCAGGCAGAGATTGATTATGTATTTGTGCTTAAATTTTCTTAACATATCTATCTATTCAATTTTTGGTAAGGATATTATTTTGACTGTTGGTCTTTGTCTTCCAGATGTGGTGTCTTCTGGCATCCACCCTCTGATGAACGGCCTCTCGACGGATTCAGGCAACAGAGTGGATCACCAGAGCAGTTCTCCTCAGCAGAACTACTTCGTGGTGGTGGCCATCGACTTTGGAACTACCTACAGCGGATATGCCTTCAGTTTCACTCAGGACCCAGACAACATACACATGATGAGGAAATGGGAAGGTAGGGCTTTTCATTCCTTTTTTTATTTCTGGGAAAAAAATCGTTATTTTCGTCCGTATTAGTAAAATTATATATTCCAATGAAATTTATTGAAAGCGAGCCAAATTTTTTGAATCTCACACAAATGGAAAAAATATATTGTTTTTTACATATTACACAATAATTTCAGCGATAATCTTAAAAGAATTAATTGTTGAAAATTCAAAGTCTTGATATGTATAAGAATATGATTTTTGAAGTATGTTTAACGATTTGTAGAACTTTACAAAATAAGGTGGTTGTAGAAATTTTAGTAAAAATTTTCACTCCTTATAGGCGGTGATCCAGGAGTTGTGAATCAAAAGACACCGACAACTCTTCTTTTAGATCCCGATGAAAAATTCCATTCTTTCGGGTATGCTGCTCGAGACTGCTACCACGACCTTGAGCCTCAAGAGGCTAAAAAGTGGCTCTACTTCGAAAAATTCAAGATGACCCTGCACAAGACGGAGGTAGGGTAAAAAAGCTTAATATTTCTATTGTTTAGGTGGGTTTTTCTGACGGAAACTAAAGTATCGCGTCGTAGAACGCTAGCCATTCGGAAGCTTGTGTGAGCAGAAGATCAGGCTTCTCATTAGCTGGTGGACTTCGACGTGAGATTAGTGTATTCGGTGGAAACTCGCTTCTTTGCAGTATTAGTGCTCTAGTATTTAAATTTTTTAACTGCTGTGATGATACTTGTTCTACTGTTTAATTGCTGATAATTATTTAAATCGTTTGATGAATTTTGGGTAATTGTGATTTTTAATATTTGCTCAAACGTTTAATTTAATTTATTTTCTTCTAATGAAAAAAACTTGTTTTTCAACGTATAAATATTTTTATGAAATTCTTAGTTAACTTAACATTCTTAGTTTCTGTAATAACGAAAGTTAAAATGAATTTAGTTTAACCTAGAATATTAATAATTCTTCTAATTAATTAGAAATTAATTTATCTTGCGCTATTGTTCATTAATGTCTTTTGAACAATGATTTGTCTTTTGTGATGTTTACTCCTTTTTCAGAACCTCAGCAGAGATACTATGATCCATGCTGCCAATGGTAAAAGGATGTCCGCTCTCACTGTGTTTGCCCACGCCCTTCGGTACTTCCGGAAGCACGCCCTCCAAGAGCTGAGTGACCAGTCGGCCACGTGCATCCTCAATGACGATGTCCGGTGGGTGGTCACCGTGCCCGCCATCTGGAGACAGCCAGCCAAACAGTTCATGAGGAATGCCGCCTATGAGGTAACATTTGATGAATTTTTGGTAATATTTGCATTTTTCCATACAAAAGCTGTTAAGATCATCTTATATAAATAGAAAAGTTAAAAATTCTTGTATACAGAGTCATTATCAGACCAATTGTTTTGTACGACTCTGAGACACGGACTATGGGAAAGTGTGATGAAGAGTTGTTGAAAGTATGGGAAAGAAAGAATTTTGGAGCAGTATATGAAAATGGCAGATTAGAAAAAAATAAAAAGAAACACGCGATTATTATGAGGAATTAGATATTGTTACGGAGATAAGGAGAATTCAGTTATTGGGCCATATAGACAGAATGGCAAAAACAAACAAAACAAAGATGACTCTTTAAGGAAAACTCCAAAGGAGGAGCAAGAATTAGGGGAGATCAAGTCGAGGAAGACTTGAAGACACTCAATGTTTACTAACTGGAAACAAAAGGCAACTAGTTGTGTGGAACGGCAAAAAAATCTTGAAGGAGGGAGTTTCACCTGAGCCCTTTTATTGGCTAATTATGTATATTTTTAGTCTATTATTTTGCCTAAAAATAAATTTGGTGGCTATTCTTCCCCCATATGCAAGGTATTTTTATTTATTATTACTGTTGTTGAGCGGCCTGATGGCCGAGTGACTTGCGCTCTGTGCCACAGGTTTCAGGTTCGAGTCCGGTGGGGCTATGGATGTTTGTAGGGGTTCGGAATCACTTTAAGCCGTAGGACCCGGCCTAATATGACTGTAGAGCTTTTTGACACAGGACTGACAGCCCTACCTGATTATTATTATTATTATTTTTGAAAATAAAGTAGCGTATGTTAATTTTTTGTAGGATCTTCTAATGAATAAAAATTCTCCTCCTAATTATTTTGCCTGGATTGCATGAAATTCAAATTGGTGAATTATTTTTTGAAGATGAATCTCATGATTATGAATTTGGCATTTAATGACTTTTTAATGACAAATTTATAATAATACAATGTTTTTATGAAATATGAATGTGTGTGGTATAATGATGCATCCTTTTAATTTTTGATGCACGCAGGCTGGAATCGCTTCGAAGGAAAATCCCGAACAACTGCTGATTGCTTTGGAACCCGAAGCGGCTTCCATTTTCTGCCGTCGACTACGGCAGCATCAGCTGGTCCCTCTGATGTCTCCTCCTGTGAGGCTTTCCCTGCCGAACATCAAGGAAAACCCCGAAAGCTCCTTGCCGGCTGTCATCGAAAATGCAGGTCAATAATGCCTCAATACATTTCAATTCTACAAAAGATTTCTTTCTTTTCATTTTCTTTTTTCACCTTTCTCTCTCTTTTTTTCTCTTTTTTGGTGAAAATGTAGTAAAATCTTTGCTTATGTGGAATAAGTTTTGCTTCATAATAACATAAAATTATTCATCAAGTATATATATATATATATAATAAGCTGTGGGCCTGAATGGCCGAGTGGCTGGCGCTCTGGCCCTCGATACCACAGGTTTCGGGTTCGAGTCCCGGTGGTGCCATGGATGTTTGTAGTGGTTCGGAATCCACTTTAAATCGTAGGTCCCGGTCCTAATAGGATCGTAGAGCGTTACGGGGGCATTGTTACTCCGCGTCCGTGGCTTATCTTCAAGTTACACGCGGCCCCTGGGTAATGCAAAGTGAGTACGTTTGTGCAGCGCTTGCCTTAAGGCATCCAAGACCAACCTGTCTAAGTGTTTGCCAGCTGCATTAGAACAAATATATATATAATAAGCTTCGAACTGAAAATTTTAAAGTTCTGGAATCATTGAACTTCATCGCAAAACTCATTTTAGTTCATTTTCTGTACAATTTATTTTTGTAATAATGCCTTTGTCGTTATACACTGTCTTATGGTGACTGGGAGACTCAATACATTGATGACATTTTTTATGTGGCAATTCAAGAATTAAGTTTCTGTGATTGTAAATAAGCATTCAATAATTTAGTTTGAGAAAAAGTAATAGAGAGTTTTTGCATACCCGTATTTTTTATAGCACGCATGCTCATAGGAAATTGCGCATGCGTATTTGTAATAATGTTTCCTATGAGCATGCGCTAGGGAGAAAAAATACGGTATGCAAAAACTCTCTAATGACTGCTGCTCCGAATTTTATTTGGATGGTATGGATATGAAAAAATTCTAGTGAGCTAAATTTGTTGTTGTTTATATTTACTTTATCTTGCACATGACTTCTATAGTTTGTGTTATAAAATTTCTATTTTAATTTGCTATTAAGGCTTTCACTACAACCCTATAATTCAGAAAAAAATGTATCTCTGATATTGTGGAAAAAAAAAATTACTACAATTTATATAATATATAATTACTATAATTTAAATAGCATAAAAACAATTTTATAATTAAATAAATGATATTTTTTATATTATTTTATTCATTTTAAGTTCTAATTGAAACAAATAATTAATTTTGTTAAAATTTTAATTAACTGATATCGTGATATTGTTTCGATATTAATGATAATATATAATTTTAAAAAGGAAAATTATTTTCATTTACTTCATAAGCACATTTCATTGAAAAGAGTGTCAAAATCTTTGCAAATTCGTTCTATAAAAATTTTAAAAATATCTCGGATTAATCCCTCTTTAAAAGTTTTTGGTTAAACAATTGTGATTGCTTCATGAATATGTTTCCTTTTTCCTTGACCTATTAGGTACGAGATACATGGTAGTGGACTGTGGGGGCGGTACGGTGGACATAACTGTCCACGAAATCACTGACGAGAACGGCACCATCAAAGAGCTCCACAAGGCGACGGGAGGACCATACGGATCTGTGGGCATAGATCTCGAATTCGAGAAACTCTTGGAAGACATCTTCGGCGTCGAATTCCTGGACCAGTTCAAGAACAAGATGCCGGCGGCTTTTGTGGACCTCATGGTGGCATTTGAGGCCAGGAAGAGGAACGCCAGTCCCTTCAAGATCACGCCCATCAACATCGCCCTGCCCTTCTCTTTTGTCCACCACTATAAGAAAATGAAAAACAGCACAGTAAGCGATCTTATACGTGTTTATTAAACAGGTTTTTATATTTGTGATGCATATGACTATTTTGTGAACATGTATATTAACTGGGGCCTGATGGCCGAGTGACTAATATACTGGCGCTCGGTAGCACAACGCTTGTAGTGGTAGAATGTAGTAGTAGTAGAATACACTTTAAACCGTAGGTCCTGGTCTATGACTGTAAGAACATAGGGCTGATAATTCTACTTTGTAAAAAGAAAACATCTCATGCCTCGAAATCTGTCAGTAGGCAGACGAACTTGGCTCATTATAGAACTGTTGCGCCAATGATGATGATGATGATAATGAGTACTTATATTTTGTATTCTTTATATTTCCTTCAATGGTGGCCACCTCTTTTTCAACATGAATAAAGGTGCTCTGGATATTTCGAATTCTTCCTTTGCTCTATGGGCTGTAAGCAAAACTGAATAAACCAACGTGAGGCTTTTGCGCCGCTGATGATGATAATAAGGGGTAATGGGGTATATTGGGTAATGTTTTGTCATCAATTATTATATTAAATTTTTTCTTTGGCTACGAAGATTATGAAAGCTGTTAGGATCATTCCTTTTCCGAGAAGAAATTCACAACGGCTTGGTAGTTAGCAGGAAATTCTAAATGGAACACTCTTCAAAAATTCCCTAAGTTTATATTGGAAATCGATAAGATAGAAAGTTCTTGCATGCGATTTGATTTGGTTTGGTTTGTCGTTCTACGGTCATTTTTTTGCACACTTTAGGTTAATTAGACCGGGACTACTGTTTAATGTGGATTCCGAACCACTCACAAACATCCGTGCCACCGCCATTATTCGAACCTGAAGCTGCAAAGGCCAGAGCTCTAGCCAATTGGCCATCAGGCCGCCAATATGAGCGACGCAAAACAATTTTTGAATTGGAAAAAAAAAAAAAAGTAACAATTAATGTGAAATTCTTTTCATCTAATTTTTCTTTTAATATTATGTAATTATTAAAAATTTAAACCATTTTTATTGCACTTAAACCCTCTCCCTCTATATTTTTCTTCCCTATTGCACCGCTCTTTTAAACCCATTCAGCTTGGCCGCTTGTCATTTTTCTACATAATCTACGGTTGAACTGTACTGATAACGATAGTTTTCTATTCTTTTAATAAAAGATGTTAATGAATGAATGTGTGTTGTACAGTTTAATTTCAGACACAAGGTTTTGCTTTTACACTATTAAATGAAAAAAAAAACATGAATTATAGACATATTAAGCTCCCAAGTTCATTGCACAAAAGCTAAAATTCAAATACTCTCAGCGTAACTACTGAAGCCTTTTTAAAACCTGATTAAATAGTATCGAACTTTCAAAAAGTGCCCTTGTCTACGCCGTTTTTATTATTGTCTTACGCCATGTTTCCTAACTTCGCCAAAATTAACATTCTAAAATCCCTACATTTATTTTTCCATTTTTCGCTTTTACACAGTGTAGTAGTTGGTTCATTTTCACGAAACAAAATTAATTTTAACAACTAAATCAAAGCCAATTAAACAATTATAAAACCTACCATTTAAATATATATAAAATTAAAATATTCTTAAAATAAGTACTTATTTATAAGAAACTTTCATAAATGTATTTAAAAAAAGTTTTATTTCCCAGGTAGAAGCGGCTGTCAAGAAATACTCCAGCAAGGAAATCAAGTGGTCTTCCCAAGGCATGCTGAGGCTGGAGCCTTCGGGGATGATGAATCTCTTCCAGCCTACCTTGGACGCCATCCGCCTGCATGTAGCACACGTACTGGACAACTGCGAAACTGGCACCATCTCGTACCTTTTCTTGTGGGTGGATTCGCCGAATCGGCCATCCTGCAGAAGCATCCGAGACGCCTTCTCGGATCGTCTCAAGGTCATCATTCCACAAGGGGTCAGTCTGGCCATTCTGAAAGGGGCGGTGCAGTTTGGGATAGATCCCACTGTCGTCAGTTCACGGAGGTCGAGGTTGACTTATGGAGTTGGAGTTCTAAACAGGTAGGAAAAAAAAAAAAAAAAATCCGTTTTGCTAAGAGTTAATGGGGTACTTTGAAAAAGTATTGTGAAATATGTTGTACAGCGAGTGATTATGCATTAAATAAATAGGATACGGTTAAAGAAAAGTTAGGCAGTATTAGATCTAGCTTACTTAGTGCCAATTATTAAAATAGATTTAATATGTTTATTAACTAGAATTTTTGGTTGTTTTTAATGCTTTACATCTTTGTACACATAGATAAGTCGTTCCGATCAAAAAAAAAAAAAAAAAAAAAGATAAAATAAAATAAATATGTGAATGTTATAGCAGATTATATTGCGCTAGGGAAAGATTCAAATAAGTACCACCGCACAATATTCACAGGATTAAAATTTAGCCAATTTTTTAATGCAATGCTTAGTTCTTTTTATAATACAAATGTGGATGTAATAATAATGTTGATGATACAGATGTAATTTCGAAGTTTAACTTTCTTCTCAAACTGAACATTTTGATGTGAATGCAGTAGCATACTTGCCCCTTTGCGTGATTTGGCCCTATAATGTACGGATTTTTATGGCGTACATCTTTATGCCCTGTATAGTAATATATATTATATGATTTTGTGCAAAATTCACAAATGAATAATAAAATATGAGTCTATACATTTATGCATATTACGGAGATTTTCTCCATGAGTTTTATCCACTACTCATGGGATGTCTGTTCCGCACTGCAGGACACTGAGGATTAGACACAACACAACGGAGATTTTGCATTTAGTTCTTTTTGGCAAAATGGCAGCATCGATTGGTTTGTTAAAGTATAATAATTTTTTTTACTTTCTGCCGTGTGAGTATCCTATGAGACAATGCTGATTTCAAATCATATTTAGCCGTGTACGAAAAGAAGTGAATTTAGAAGCTGCTTGTCAGATCAAAGCCTTGAAAATAATTGAGGCTTAAAGTGAAGAAAATTGATATTCTGAAGTAACCAAAACTACTTATAATATTTAAACACAGGCTAAAAAGCAGATTCATAAGAAAATTTTATGTCTTGATCTGTATTTTTCAAATGCAGCTATTGATACTCTAATTTTTGTAAGTGTTTCATAATTGATATAGTTGATGGCATGCAGTAAGATTTACTGTTTTCAATCTTATTCACATGTACAACTTTGCATTTACTCAGATTCATCCACGGTACTCATCCCACTGAAAAACTCGTGGTAAAAGACAACGTCGAATGGTGTGCCGACGTCTTCGACAAATTCGTCCTCGCAGACCAGTCCGTTTGTGTGGGAGATACAGTCATCCGCCGGTACACGCCAGCTCGCAGCGGACAGGCTTGCAGCGTCATCCACATCTACTGCAGCGAAAGGGACGACATCCACTTCATTACTGATCCTGGTGTCAAGCGATGTGGGACTTTGGTTCTGGACTTGCCAGACGAACCCAAGCAGAATCAGACACAAACCAAAAGAGAGATACAGACCATCATGATCTTTGGGGACACGGAGTTAAAAGTCAGTGCTATGGATGTGTTGACCGGCAAGTGCGTCAAAGCAGAAGTGGACTTTCTCAATGGATAAAGTGATTGAAGATTAGCTTGATTCTTGTAGGTCATTGAACAAAGATTATTTTATATGTGTGGATTCGGACTTCAAGGAAGCTATGAGCTTTTGCTACCGTACTAGGATCGACTGAAAACTAACAGTTTACTTAAAACTTTAAAACTATAAATATATACAAGAATGTTATCATATCTTTTCCTGTCTTTTATTTGATTTATAAAAAAGTGATTGAATCAAATAGTGATGAAAGTTTGCTTCTATGTTTGTTTCAATGTGTTATAGGCAAAACAATAATAATAATGATATATTTGATTTAAGTTAGAAGAATGAATCTTATCAAATATAAATAATCAGTTACTTCTTGATTTTGAAAGAATGAAGTAAGAGTTGTGGGATTAAATCCCGATGTGTGATAATCGAGTGAATTCATCCTTTTCTTCAGAACTTGAATAGGAGATTAAGAAAACGTAGCAATACATTTTATGTTTGTCTTTATAAGGAAAAAGGAGAGATTTCTCATGATTTGAATTAAAAGCCTCCAAAGAAACTTTCTGGAACATTTTTAAGTGTCGAAGAAATTTTGAGCCGAAGTATCAAACTGTATGTTAAGCAAAAATACTTCTAATTATTAAGTGAAATCTGATAAATTTAATTTTATCACCATTTATTGAAATTTTTTCATTATTTTTTATGTTTATGAAATTATTATTTCATAAAAATGCATAATGTATATTTGTTGAGTTAATAATCTTTGAATGGCAACTATAATTAGATTTAATACATATTTAAGAAACCAGATTATAGTTGAAAAATTTGTAATGTGTCATCTCTGTAATTTTTATGCCAAATAATTTATTTAAAAGTTATTCTGCATTTTTTTTAATTTACTAAGTTTATAGTTTGATTTCATAAAAATTTAAATTACAATTTTTTTTTCTGTAGAAAATTGCCGTAAGGTATTCCTACATTGTGAATGCATCAAATTATAGTATGCATTTTAAAATGGCAGTTGCATTTCATTTTTAAATATTTATAAAAAATGGTTTATTTTACATAAAAATAAATTAACTAAAAATTTCTATGTAAGAAAATATGATTCGTTTCGATTTTCTTTTATACGAATTTCTTAAATTACCAACTGTCCTGTTTTAAAAATAATTTATTACTGAATTGGATCTTCTAAATTCATACAATAGGCTAATCACCAAAGAAAGTTGGACAAAGCATGCTTTATAAAAGTATTTTTGTATGTATTTTGATGTGTGTATCAGTATTTTATATTGTTTGTAATTGCTATTAAATATTTAGTTTATTTCTAAGTGATATCATAAAGTGGGGGAAAGCGAAATGCCTTTTTCCCGAGGATTGAATCCCAATAAAATGTGCCAATGAATCATATATTTTCTTTGTAAATTCGTATTGTGCAATAAAAAATATTCATGTGAGTCAATATTGTTTATTTTTTTTTTTTGCTTCCAATATCATACAAAATATTGAATATAAGAATTAAATTATTATAGAGTTATATATATAATTCACTTTAATATAATTTAGAAAATAAAACAGTCGTTCTGCAATGGATCCCGGCCCACTGCGGAATGTAGGAAAACGATGCCGCTGATTTCCTAGCAAAAAGAGGGCTCTATCAAAACCGTTTAAATTTTTCTGCCATTATCTATAATTTCTAGACTAATCGCCGAGTACGCGCTCTGAGCGAGAATACGCTTGCTAAATTCGCTGGTTCAATTACTACACAATTACTATTCAATTCAATTACTAATTATAATTCAATTACTAATTACTATTCAATTATTTTAATAATTGGTACAAGTAAAATTGATCCACAAGCACAAACTATTGTCAGTGAAACATCACAATTACATAAATCTCATTAGTATTTTTTTACAAGTGGATACCCCGCGGTTTGATTCGCGTTCATTTAGCTTTTCCGTTCCTGAGGGATTTTCAGGATAAAAATCACATCCTTGATTCAGGATATATACAATCCAAACATCAATATACATACATATGCGATACTCTTTACCCCAACATAAGTACCGAGGGTAACGCGGGATGTTCACTAGTTTACAATGTTAGTGGGATTCATTTCAATTATTTGTTAGTTGTTATGCTTAAGTTAAATTTTCTGCTTATTATACTTGTCATTAAGCTTTTACCTAGCAAGTCAATAAAACCGAGTTATTATCATTCTGTGTTTTTTTTATTTAACTTATTACAGCAACAATAATCTATTTGCTGTCGCGGGCCGGATGGATGACACTGGCGGGCCGGATTTAGCCCGCGGCCGTAGTTTGGAGATCCCTGGCCTAGAGAAAATCGGTGGCTACAGTATTTCTGTGGTCACAATTGTCTCTGCCAATTGTCTCAGAATTAAACTGTCTTCTGACCCTCTCTGTCTCCTGTATGACAACCAGGAAGAAATGAATATGCTCACCTTGCTTCCTGTTTCTTAATGGAAGCGTTATTGGATTGCCATACTTAAGTTGATGGATTAACTGGTGTCATTTGTTTCTATCTTGTTCTTTTGTATTTATTTGATATCTGTTGTCCTGTAAACTTGCCATTGGAAATAAAAAAAAATAATAATTTAGAAAATAAATATAATTTTATATTTCCTCATATGCTCACGGCCAATCTGAAATTTTTTTTTAACAAAAAGCAGATTGGTTAACTGATGAGGTTTCAAATCTCCAAGTTAATTATATTATGAATCTTCCAATTTATAAAACCGTATTTAAATTCTCTTACTACATTCAAAACTAAATTATTTTTTTCTTCTTTTATGTACTGAGTAAACAATAGACAGTCTCCATCCCCCTAAATTTGAAATAAACTTTATAATTGACCATGAAAACTTTATCTAAACACAAAGCCACAACTGATGAACTGTCGCTGTATGAACCTACTAACTAATGTGTAGTTTTACCTTCTTCGAGTTGGCAAAAAAGCCTTTAAATTTATAATTTACTCCTTCCTTTTGTTTTCTTGTTCAAAGGTCGAATCAATTATTTGTTAGGGGTTTCTGGTCAGATATATGCGGTATAGAGCAATTTTGATAGAAGACAAGAAGTTTAATAGTTAATGTGGAGCTTTCTTCCATTTAATTATTCTTTTGATATTATGTAATATTGAAATTATTTTTATTGCAATTAAAACCCTTCCACAATTACCATTTTTCAGTTGTCAGTCAGTTTGAATCTGTCCAACTTGCCTAATTTTCACATACTCTGTGGCCAAACTGTACTATTTTAAAATTATTTATTATATTTGAATTTATTTAAACTGTAACCTTCATGTTCAAAAAAAAATATTTAGTCACTGTAATTAAAATGGGTTTTGAAATCCACTTTAAGCCGTAGGTCCCGGTCTCATAGAACCGTAGAGCATCACAGAGCCCAATCTGACTTCTTCTGACCCACATCATTCCCAAACTGTAAAGGGGCAACTCAGCTCTAGGCACAGTGATGTGTATTGTGTGGTAGTAGTCATATTAGACCAGGACCTACTGTTTACAGTGGATTTCAGAAACACTACAAACATCCATGGTACCTCCGGGATTCGAACCCGAAACCTGTGTTTTATTTCCTATAAGGTCTGATTATTTTGAATGTTCGTTTATTATTCAACTCACCGTAATTGACTGTAAATAGCATTTGTATAAATTGAAATAAAGCAGCATCAGCGAGCATACTATATCTCAAAGCATCAAGTCAAATCTAGTCAAGTTAAATTTCCTGACTACAGTCCGCAGTCGTAATTTTCGAACCGGAAGAATGAAAGATATCGCACAATCTGTAGCGGCATGTAATCACAAGGAGGATTGGCTTATGACTTCAAAAGCACCTCATATCAAACGAGTTCGATTTTTATGCCCACGGTATAAGACAAGCAAAATGTATTCCAGTTTTTTTAAAGTGTTTTTTTTTTTTTGATGTGACAATTATGTAATAATTATCAGTTTAGAGTAATGGAAAAAGGCTCAGAATATACGCATTTAAGAGCTAAGGTAAAAAACAAGAGATAATTCCGATCAACATCACAGATCATTATTAATTCGACCTTTTATAATTATCATCATTAGGGCAACAGCCCCACGGTGGGCCACGGTCATCTGTCTACTAGCAGATTTCGAGACAGGAGATGTTTTCTTTTTATGGGGTAGGATTGTCAGTCGCCCAGGCCCAAAGCTCTACGGTCTATTAGACCACTCTACCTATGGTCGAACACGAAAGTAGATTCCGAGCGCACTACAAACATCCTTGGCAACGCCTGGACTTTAAGCAAAAAATGTGGCACAGAGTGCTAGTCGCTCGACCATCGGGTCCCAACGTTCTATGAAGTGTTTCTAAATTTCTATAATTTCATACCACACCTTTTATCACACACATGATGTAGGATGAATTCGTCTAATTTTGTAAAAATCCCTCCCTCATCTACAGCTATCAAGTTTCCTTACGTTTGTTTCTTTTCCTTTCACGTAAAAAATTATCAAATTTTGTTAGCAAAAAGGATTTTTAAATAACGTTTTTGTATAATTGATTTTTGCGAAACACATGAAAAAATGTTCACAGGTACTACGCTGCTACCTGTAAATCTACACTCCAAAAATTTAAAGTGCAATAATGCGGTAAATTACGGCGCATAAATTATCGCCATATAATGTTATTATAACTGTATTAAATGCTCCAATTTTCTATAAAAATTCTACGGAAGTTTTATCAATGAAGAAAACCCGATTATTTCTCTTATACTCACTTTGCGTAGGTAACAAAACAAACGACTGATTTTTATCAAAAAGCTATTCTTTACCAAAACACATTTCAGCAATCAACGGTGATTCGTATGAAATTCTACAAAAGCGAAGTAAAATTTCTGCACTTAAAGGTGAATAAGAGAGAAAGAAAATAAAATAAAAAATTCAATGTCTGCTTTCTAGGTTGAGATTACTACCAGAAGAAATTCAGTTTCCTAGCTTCCCAAATAGATTTCTTCAGCTGTGCACACAACCGGCGTAACCACGTGGATTCCATCTCTCCAAGTGCAGATCCACGCCTCAAGTTACACGTTTCATATTTTACCAGGAAGCGAAAGACGACCGACGGACCAAGATGTGGACCTCTCCCCGATTTTTCACCGTTTTAGCCGCGTTTCTGTTCACTTTTTCAACAATTGATGCCGTTATTGTCAAGCAGGAGAACTCCCTGTTCGGACCTTATGAAGCTGGCGTGGGACACCTGACGTATTGGGATTTGACGGGCAGCTCTCAACTCGCCGAAACTTCCATTCGTCTGACACCGGATGAGCCAGGCAAGCAGGGTGCCATCTGGAACAATTACCCCATGATAAGCAACGACTGGGAATTCCACATGCAGTTCCACATCCACGGCAAAGGTGTTCATCTCAATGGAAATGGAATGGCCTTCTGGTACGCCAGAGATCCCCTGCAAGCAGGACCTGTGTTTGGATCCAGAGACTACTTTTCTGGACTCGCCATATTCATTGATACAGTTGAAGATCCAGCATCACCTCATGACCACAAACATCCCTACCTATCTGCTGTGGTGAACAATGGCTCTTTCCCATACCACCACGATGAACAGGGCACAGCTGGTCAAATCGGCGGATGCCATTTGCAGGCTAGAAACCTAGAATGGCCAGCGAAAGTAGCCATTTCTTACATATCAGACGTTCTAACCGTGTTCCTCGACAGCTATGGTACAGATGCTTGGGTGCAGTGCTTCAGAGCTGTTGGTGTCCATCTTCCCACAGGATATTACTTTGGCGTCTCGGCAGCTACAGGAGAATATTCAGATAACCACGATGTCGTGTCAGTGACAACACTGGATAATCTTCTCCCAGAGAAGGTGTGGGAGGATAGAAGTCACCTAATTCCAAGTGCAGATTTTGTAGAAATACCATTTGCACCACCTAAAGAGACAGTTGAAGATGCTACAACTGCAACACCAACATCATGGAAACTCATTTACATTGGCGGAATAGGAACCATTTTATATGTGGCCTTCTCAATGTACAAGAAACGCAAACTCCAAAGAAGAGAGCGATTGAAGAAATGACTGCTGGTTTATGTAGTTAATAATTAAAAAAAATAAATTTTAATAAGTTTTTAAATGTGCCAGTTTGGTTTCAATGTTTGTGTTCAGCACTTATATAATCTATAAATAATTATAAAGTTTCCAACAAGTAAAAAATAAATATGGCACATTTAATTATTATGGAACATTACATATTCGTTAAATTATTTCATCAATTAAGAAAAATATGATGATTTTCAAGGAAAAAAGAAATGAGATACAATCAAGGCAATTAACATATTTGAGAAAAAGATATTAAAAATTGTTAACATAACAAGATTAATTATTAATTAATATATTATTAATTTAATCTTTGTATGATAATAAACTCATGATGTAGATTTTTGTGATAACACCTAACATGTAGTCAGAGATTTCTTTTTTAAAAAATTAAAAGAAATTTAAAAAAAAAAAAATCAAGAATTAATTAAAGAAAAATAACTTTAAAAAGAAAGACTCATTTAATTATTTAACTTTTTTATATGAAATTCAAAATTTTGGGGTGCAATGAATGTTTATTTGCAAAAGTTTTTAAATTATTTGCCTCTTACTCATATAACGATGTTAAATCATATATCTCTAAATTGGAGTGATTCTAAAACTATATTAATCTTATAATATTTAGGATGCATATTTTAGTACTCAAATATAAATTTTATTCATTTAATTTTTAAAACAAAAATTTAACACAATGTATATAATAGCTATTGCAATTTTCTATCTCATTATTGGCATACATATTATTTCATATTATTTTCTAAGAATAAATAATTTTTCACTAATTTGCTTAAAATAAAAGTTTGGTTCACTGTTATGGTAACAATTTGATAGGCAAATTTAAAGGATTTTGCTAATCTTTACAAAATTTATCACTAACTATTTATTATTTAATATTCAATTTCAATAAGAATTCATGAACTTAAAAAATTTTTTGTTAAGACAATGCTAACTAATTCTCTTGTTAATCATGCATCAAAATCAATAAATAAAAATTTAGAAGATAATATTCGACTGGAATGGAATTTATGCTATTCATAACAGATTTTTTGATTCAATAACTATCACAATTTTGTAAACTCTGTTTATGAATTACCACTTTTTTTTATTGAGAAAATGGAGCCTTCAGAAAAGCAAAAACCACTATATTTCTAACAAAGATTCATAATGTTTCAATTCAGACAATACAAGCATACAATAAAATCATTTGTCCAAACTGATTTATAAAAAAAAAATAATTATCCAATACTTTTGGTAAGAAATTAATACAGGATTATGGTGTACTGACCCTTTAATAATCAAGTTATATTGGAATCACTACAACTAACTTGTATAAAATAATTGAAATGGAAAAATTTCAGTAAACAATTTCAGCATTCTTCTCAAATTTCTTTGTTGATGAATTGTAATAATTTAGTTTTTCTGAAATTAGTATCCCACTCTGACATTAGTGTCCTCATATTTAGATAGTGTATAAAAAAGAAGAAGCATCAGAAATTGAAAATCAAAGCTACTCTTCAAAGACTGGGTTTCAAGAACAGATTTACTTGTGAAGAAAAGATTCATACCAAAGATTTTTGATACCATAACAGTGAATCAGCCTTTGGAAAAATATATGAATATTTAAACAACTTGTATTTTTTTATCAATTTTAGTTCCATTGCATCAGCAAATTGTCCACGAAGAACATCCGCAGGAAGTGGAAGAAAAAGTAGAAACACCAGAGTTAGTACACCAACATGCAAGACCACAAATGATAGTTGAACCAGAAATAATAGCTGAACCTCAACCAGAAATAATAGAAGAACCTCAACCAAAAGTAATGCATGAACCCCAACCAGAAGTAAAAATCGAAGAGAAACCAAAAGTGAGGCATGAAGAGAAACCAAAAGTAAAGCAGCAAAAAGAATCTCAACCAAAGATAGAACCTGTTCCAGAAGCTCAAGTTTCACTTTTAAGAAAACTAATTTATGTGGCGGGAATAGCACTACTACTTTATGTGGCTGTCGTCATGTTCCTGAAATATAATGCTCGAAGAAGGGAGCGAATGCAAAAAAGACTGTATTGAGCATATGCAACAGAAAGACATTTAATAATGTAAAGCTAAATATAATCGGTGTGAACTAAAGGTTAAAGAAAGTTAAGTCATAAGAAAGAATATTTTATTGAAAAAATTCAATATAATCCTAATTCAGCTTTTACCTTAAAATAGCGTTTTTTGTTTCTTAATCATATGCAGAAGAAATTTCTAAAAGAGACTATCATTATGTTTCACTCAAAAGTGGGTGTTGAGGGATGGTGAGAATTTTGAGAGGCTGTTATGGTCATCAGGCATCATTCATACAATTAATAATAAAAATATTAATATGCTCATTTTTTTTAAAACTGTTTCATTTATGTCTACTAAATTTCTCATACATTCACATCTTTTTACAAAAAAATAACAAGTCTGATATAAACTTTAAATTCAAAAAGAACTCTTATTCAATTTTTTTTTTCACTTATGCAAACAGATGATTTGCATGTTCATTATTCACACATTCAGAAAAATAATGAAATGCTCAATTGTTTTCAATGTTCCTGGGACAGAAATAATATTATGGAATATTTTTTACAACAATTTCACAATATGAGAATTTCAATCAAGAACATCTGAAAGTTTATCACTCTCTATTATTATGTGCATATAAATGCTTCAATTGATTTTTTTTCATTAAACAGTGATTGAAAAAATAACCTACCCATTTATGAAACAACAATTACTATTAAATTATTTTTTAATTCTACAAATAATTCCAAGATCAAGTTTCTAGACATTTATAAAGAATCTCTCTTTCAAGACTAATCTTGCACTCTAATTAAAAAGAAAATCAGTTATTATTACACAATTATTAATGATATGAGCCAATTGTTAATGTTACTAGATGTTAGAAAATATTACTGACATTTTTTTCTATCTACAACCAGTCGCATTTAGAAATAAGGATGGCTTATATGTTTATGAGGTATAGATATGCTACTTATTCAAAGATATATTCACTAACTAACTTGCAAGTGGTCTTTCAACAAAATTTTTGCAGATATATTTATAAAAAGACATATTACAAAAAAATAAATAAAAATAAAAACAACCAAAAAGTTAATCAATAAGATACTTTTCAGAAACATAACCAAATTGTAAAACATAGCCATAAAAATATTAGCTATACATAAATTTTCCTTTGTTTCCTAGTTAGTCCCATATAAAAAAAAATAATTAATTTTTTCATGATATATAATTTTATGATTGGTGCAAATCCTTGCATTGATTATAAAATTTATTGAGTGGAAAATTATTCATATAAACATATGCAAATATTAAATAATAAATAAAAATATTGAAAATACTGTTATGAAGTTTTTAATAAGACTATGTACTTCAGAAGTTTTCAATGTTGTGGGTCCTCTAGTAGCTCAGAGAATGTCAAAGTGGTTCTTGCCAAATGTTTCTTAATGCACACAGCATACTAGGCTTAAATTCTTCAATATCAGCAATTAGTGAGGCAAAGGCTGCCTTGATATAGCCCCCACAGAAAAATCAAGAGGCCATGGTATTGGTCCATCCCTACGAACCACTAGTTTGAAATTTCTTGTCTAGGAACTTGTGAATTAAGTAACACACGCAAAGAAAGCTTCACCTTGATAATAAATAATATGTTTAAATTTTTATAACTGAAGTGCAATGAATGGTTTCAATAAATCCAATAAATGCTGGCAGTCATAATTCTTTCCAGTAAAGAAAACTGTCTAATAACCTTGTTATGCATGAGGTTACATCAAACATTAACTTTTAGAGCTGCTTTTCACCATCTCTACAGAAACTGGATTCTCTGATCCCCAGATATGGGCATTATATTTATTTACTTTTCTGCAGACATGAAAGATTAATTCATAAGAAAAACATGAAAGGTTAATTCACAAAAAAAACAAACGGATTTAAGTGATTGTTTTTAGCATCAATTCTTTCAGATTTATTACACAAGAAAACTGTTGAAAATAAACAATCCAATGATGTCAATTTTGTAATAATTTTTTAAAATCAGGGCAAGACTTTGAACTTGCCCTGTGTATAGAGAATAAAATTGAAGGAAGGTGAAAAATCCAAGGCAAGAAAGAAAAAGAGAATGTATAAATAATTTACAAATGCCATTTCAATCTGTAAAACAATCAAATACATTAAAAAGGTAAAGGACAAAAGTAACCTTTATATGGAAGAAAACTTTATCTACTATAATTATTAGTATAAAAGATTGATAAATATTCAACATATTTTAATTGTAGCACAAATTGATATTTAATTTATGTATATGCTCATTCGTATTATAAAAAACGAGTACATTATTCATGCATAAACAAAAAGTAATATAAAATTAACAAATCAATTGCTTTAATTTAAAATTAAGTAGGTAAATAAAAGTTCTAATGAATAAATTTTTAATCACAATTATTAAAATAAAAAATATATATACATGAATAAATATATTTCGAGTGATAATTTTAGGAAATACGAATAATTTTCTAACCAAAGAAATTGTTTTAAAGCCATATGACAAAAAATACATTAAATTAAATACTTAATGGTAGAAATTTAAAATTATTTAATCAAGTAATTTTTGCCATGATGAATAATAGTAGAATTTGCTTCAAGCTTAAAAAAATTAATTCATATTCTGATTCAAAAATGACTTGATGTATTGGTACAACTCCCTGTTTTGAAATTTTTCCTAGGGTCAAAATACATATATATTAAATTTTAATAAAATCAAAGAAATATCATAAAACAGAATTTAAATTTTATAAGAACAGATTTTTTAAAAACAAAATTTATATATGTTTTTAGAAAAATATTAACTTATATAATTGTTTAAATATATTATATTATACAAAATTGATTACAAATTAAAGTTAATTTCATTTTTTAAACAGCATAGTAAGTGATCAAACTAACTAAAATAGGAATATTGAATAAAATGATAAACTGCTAATTGATATTAAACAAGAAAAATTCTATTTATTAATCACAATATGTACACATATTTATATATAATAAATAAATTATTAACTTGACTTCATACATTATAAATACAATTTACAATTTTACTTAAATGGAATATGCAAGTATTAAAAATTTTTCTACTAATATGAAAACTATGAAAGAATCTGATGCAACTGCTCCTTCACGTCTTCAATAAGTAGTGCACTAGGAAAAGAAATAAAAAATCAATATGATTAAAAATCGTGATTGCTGAACATTAAACACTTTCTAAAATATTAATATAATAATTTATAAAAGAGCAATTCTCCCTGTGCAGAAGGACCCCCATCCTTTAGAAAGGGATTTAAAAATATGTTGAAAACAGGGCACAACCTGAAGTAGACAAGAAACCCATACACTATAAGTACCCTAAATCAATTAGAAAAAAATTATTTTTAAAGTGAACAAGCTGCAGTTATGAATTAATTATAAGATTATTATCTTAGCTATTATAAAAAATCTGCCACAAAAATTAGTGAGTGTTCCTACATTTCTAATTTCATTAAATAATAAAAAAAAAACTTTGAAGAAAATGAGTAGATGCTGATGGTGATGTCAAGATGATGATAAAAAATAATATAAAAAAAATAAATAAGATATGATGGGTTAAAAATTAATTGGTCAAGAATTTCCAGATTTAAAACATCAACTCTTTTAAAAATATTATTATTTGAGAATGAAGTTTTTACTCTGATAACTAAAAAGAGTTCAAAATCAAATAAAAGGTGGACACTGAATAATTATAGGTTTGAAATAGTCACAATGTTTTTTCTAATCTTTCTATTATTACCCTAAAGTTATTTTTGTTTTAAATCCTTGTCTTTTAAAATCATCTTCTATTTCTGAAAAATAGGCTATATGATCCTGGCATACGAAAAAGGCAAGGAAAATATTAATGACAATTCTTAGAAAATGATTGTTTTATTTAGCCAATTTATATTATTTAAGGTAAATTAATTAAAGTAGATGAAATGCAACATGTAATACATCATTGTGTAAAAAAAAAAAAGAACTGCAATGAAATTACAGAAAAAAACTTTATAGAAAGCAAAATTAAATTAACTACAATACTGCTCAAGATTTTTATTTCTTTAGCAAATACATCATATGAGAAATATCCCTTTTGTTTACACCATAGTTATAAATATATAATTAATTTACGGTTTCCATTATCTTAAATTTATACTTTTTTATATAATAGTGGCTCTTTGAATACTAAAAACATTTTAATAGTTTTATTCCATGGGTATATACTTATACCCTATTTTTATACTAGGTATATATTTATATGGTATGTCAAAGAACAGGTGTAAGTGTAAGTCCTCTGTGGATTATACAAGAACTTTCTTTTATTTCTTTTAGAAGGGGACAGCCTGAAAATTATGCATATGCAGGGCCGGATTTAGATGAAAAGAGGTACTAGGCTATTCCACTTATGAGCCCCCTTTCACCTCTCATTTTTAAGTTTGTAAATTACATGAGAGATAATAAAATACATCATTACTGTGATATATGTCAATATGTTAAATGAAACATGTTGTGATTGGTACTAATCTTTATAAAAAATATGACACATAATAAATAAATAAAAAAAGGAGAGAACACTTATTTGGACATTTATTCTCAGCACACGTTGATCTTAACCAATACATTTTTATGTTTGTTTATTAGTCATATGTATAGAATTTCTCCCTATTTTCGATTCAGTGTTTTAGTGTTTATTGTTTTTAGAATAGTAAATAGAATTCTAATTTTGCTAACAATTTGAGTGTACGCATTTCTTGGTCTTGAAGCCCTAGGCTGAAGCCTAGTTAGTCTATAGGAAAATTCGGCCCTATGCATATGAATATGTCTATTATATGGTACTGCGATTATAGGAAAGAAAATAATGTAATGAAATTTAAAACAACTTTTTAATTTAAAATAAAAAAGAAATGCATGCAATTGAATTAAATTCTCAAAACACTCTTAACCTTTTATTTAAAAAAATTATACAATATCAAAAAGAATTCAAAATTAACATATAACATTAATTAACATAAGTTTAAAATTTATGGTGTTATAATTTTTTATTGATATTTTTGTATTTATTGTAATAAAATAAAATAAAAAAATTAAGCAATTATCTATCAAAAGCAAATTACAAATTACATTTTCTAAAATAATTTCTTTTTCTTTATCAAAACCAACTCTTGAATGTATTAAATGTTTTTAAATTATCAAAATGCTATTTTATGTATAAAAAATGTTAAATTCTGCATAAAGTATAAATTTATTCCTCATATAAATGGAATTTTTATTAATATTAATTAATAAATGAAGAAAAATTCAATATTTAAAAAATTCAAGGTCATTCAACATCACCCAGTAATGTAGTAATATCTTCAAAAATAACTTGAATGATTTATGTACTAGATATGCATAAGATATAATTAATTTTTGAGTCATGCATATCAATTCTCAACATTAATAATATAGTAGTATTTTATTTTTCTCAATATAAAAGATTTAATTAAATTTTAATAAGTAATCTAAAACTTTTTAAAAATGTTATGCAAATATTTTATTTGAATTATTATTTAATTTGTTAATTATTAAGCCATTTATTTTACAAAGTCATATGAAAAGAAAAGTTATAGGGAAATCATTCTATAGTATTTATTTATGAATAAATTTTCATATAACATGCAATGTTAATAGAATGTTAATGTTAATATTCAAATAATTCACATACCTCTTCTGAATGTTATCCAGCCTACACATGAAAAAAAAAAATATATATATATATGTATAGAAAAACATCAATAAAAATACACACAAACAGTTATAAAATGAAAAGTTAATGATTAAAGAAGTTAAAAAATAATTATTTTTTTAATTCTGAAATTAGTTTTCTTTATTTATAGACATAAATTATTTAAATTTGATGCTAACTAATTAAAAAAAATGTCAGAAACTCAATATTAATATAAAACTTATAAAAGGCAAGCAATTTAATTCCCATTTCTCTTTTAATATAGATTTAAGTAAAAATTAAAATTTAATTCAATTTTGATACTGATAATATCTTAATCCTGCAGATTATTTTTCTTCTTCTTCTGACAAATGAAGATGAAGCTTTTTTTTTTTTTTTTAATTTATCTAAATGATCAATCTAACATAAATATTTTATAAAATAAAAATTTTATTTTTAAATTATAATTTTTGAATGAATGAAATATCATCAAAATAAACAAAATTATAAATGTTTCTAACATATTATTGTGTTATTTTTTAAAAATCGATTATTCTTTTAATAACAAGAAAAACATGATTCTTTGATTAGGAAAGACATTGTTCAACAAACTTCATTTAAAAAAAAATATTTCCCATTATAATTTTAATTATTGCTAATTTAATACATAAAATATGATTTACTTACTGTAAATTCAAATGATTTGTTAATAATTGCATCCTTTTTAAGGTTCTAAAAGAAAAAAATTATAGCTATAAAATATATGATAAACAAGCCAAAGAAAATATTGTTAAAGATAAGTAAAAATAAAGTGAAAGTATTAAACATTTTATTTAATAATTTTATGCTGCTAACATAATTTTTAAGTGGAGCAAGTTAAAAAACTTAAGATTTTGTAACTAAGTTTCTTAATTTAATATTTTATTATCATAAAATAATATTAAAATATGATATCAATAAAATATCAATAATAATTTATAATATCAATATATATTTTATTATCAATATAATTTTTAAATGCAATCATAATAATTTTTAAGGAAGTTATTTATGAATTTGATTTCTTGCTGCAAGAATATGAAATGCACCTTCACATGTCTGCATGCATACACACAGACATGCATACAAAAGAACCTTAAAAATAATTATGCATTTTAAAAGGCAGTGTTTAAGTTATTCTTGATTATCAGCCATTAATTCTTAAACTTTCACAAAGATATATAGTCATTTAAAAAGGATAACAACAGCAACAAAATTATTATGCATGAAATGAACCTACAGTTTCAGAATTCTCAACAGCATATTCTTGTAGAGCAAAATTTCTAGCTGTGTGCATAAGAGTCTAAAATATAAAAAAGTTAAGCTACTAAAATACCTGACAGAAATTTGAAGCATACATAAAAACTTTCGATATTTGAGGAAAATACAAATGTCATACACATCTAAAGTGAAAATAAACGTAATATTCATATTTTTTTTTTTTCTTACTAAAATTTACATATATTTTCATCATTGGATGCATTTATTTTAAAAGATTTTGAGTTTATGGATCGATTATGATTGAAATAGTAATCCTATAATTATGTATGATTACAAATTTTAATAAAAGTGCAAAGTATGGGTTTTAAGATACTTAATTAAAAACTTAATGAAAATAAAAAAAAAAAAAATATTTAATGGACAATTTCAGAAAAACTAGAATAGAACATGTGTTTTTTTTAAAATGGACACGCGTTTACACCAAATCATTTTATAATGATAAACAAATGTTTTTTATAAATGATCAGTAAAAAATACAACTCATGTTTTATATTTAAATAGGATAAATTTTACTTTCTACATTATGTTAAAATCCATAAAAATTCACTACATTTAATTTTATTTTCAAAAAATAAAAGTATATTTTACTTCCTTTATGTGAAATTATGATCTATATATATATATATATGACATATAGAAGTTTAAAAAAATAGACTACACGTGTGTTTATTATAAATCCTGCCTCAAAAAAATTTTTAAAATAATAAATTTGTTTATAAGTTTTTTAGGGTACCTCATTTGATTTAGACCCGCGAACAATTTGTTTAGCCATTGATCCAGTATTATTTACATTAACTTGAATTCTATCTGATAAACGTGCTTTAGATTCAATAAAAAGATTTCTTGCACTAGATGTTGAAGTTGGAGCAGACATTATACGAACAATTTGTTGACAATATTTTGCTAACTGGACTATTAGTTTTAATTTAAGTTGATTTTAAAATTTGCTAATAGGTTAGACGGGTGGCTGCTGTCAATTTTATATTTGTCTGTTTACAAACAAATATAACCGTGAATATCTAAACTTCTGTTAAAGTAGATGGCAAAAGTTCGATTTGGCGTTATATAATTATTATTTTATTAACAACAATATTTAAATAATTATAAAATGTGAAAGATCTAATTTGTAATCTATTTTATTTTCAGAAATTTATTATTAATATTTAATAAAAAAATGTAGATTTTATTTTGATTAAAAAAAATTAATTGTTTATGTGAAAACGAAACTAGCAACTAAACAGGACTTCCTGTCACGAGTTTCACTTCGAGCAGACCTGTGTTTGTTTACAATCTGTGTAGAGTTTTGGCGGGAGTAGTAATAAGTAATAACAGATGGATTAAATAATTAAGGGTAACTTTCGAATAATGACAAATTTTTCAAGAAAATCTTAACAATGAGATTTGCAATTTTTGTCTGAATTTTATTTTTAAAGGCTAGTTTTCGAAGTTTCAAGTATTACATAACAGCTATTTGTATTATATTAACCAGTGAATCATGAAGGGTGTAATGATATTTGACAATTTAAATGATTTGGTGTTTTCAGATGTAGATACTGATTTGTCAAGACATATTCAAAAGCTTGCCATGAAAGATGGTTTGCTAGAGGTATAATTTTAATAATTACTTTGTTCAAAATCATTTTGTTTGTATGAAATGCCCTGGTGAATAATAATAATAATAATAATAAAACGATTTATACTGAGAGAACCATACATAAGTTTCAATTGGATTAAAGAGCGCTAATTTTTTTTAAGTTTATTTTTACTGTGTAATGAAATTTTATGACAGCACCATAAGTGGCTTTGCAGAAGTTCAAATAATAATTGATGTCATGCCAAGTTCTTAATTATATTTCAGGTATTGTTAAGTAAACTTATGCAGAAATATGTTGTTTCAAATAATTCAAATTGCAAACTCTTTTCTGGCATACAATTATTTTGATGAAGCTTCAAACCAAAAAAATCTGTTTTATGCCCAAAGAACTGGGTGGCCATATTCGATTCCCATCCATTATCCAGCAAAAATCTTATTCAAACATTGGGCATCATCTCTAAGAAGTTGTAGTAGAGTTCCATTTAAAAAAAATATGAAATTTGTAGAAATTTATATAACAGCAAAGTTCTCCAATATATCAATGTATCAATGTATGTTGCCTCTGACAGTTCTATTAAAAAAACTTCATTTTTGTGCATTTCTATTCAAATATTGACATTTGGTATATCTCTTTCATTTTAAATACATTTGGAATTCTCATTACTATTAATTATTTCTGAATATTATTTATATTGAAATTATTTCTCTAACTCTTTCTTAAATGTGAAAAGTAGATTCTCCACTAAACAACGCATGCAATATTTTGATAGACAATTTGCATAAGAAACTTGAAGCACTCTCTTATGATTACCTAGCTAATCATGTGTGATTCTGTCTGTAAAACCCATACTTTTGGGTATGTTTAAAACAGATACTTGTGTTTTGTCGTCCTATAAAATTATTGATAATAATTTAAATAAATTGTCATATTGACTTTATAAGCAATTATTATTTTTTAATTACATTGTAGAATTCATTTATAATCTGCTTAAAGAATGAAGGAACTGAAATATTTAGTTTTTTTGCAATCTGTTAGACATATTACATTATTTTACTATAAAAAATGTTTATAGTACTTTTCAAAATAATCTGAATTTTAATAATTTGAATTTGAACTAAACTTATGAAGACAATTTTTAAACTCTATAAGAAACTTTTTTATTTGAAAAAAAAAAAAAAAAAAGACCTTTGCATCACAATTTTCAATTTTTTTTCAGTAGATGATATTAGATTTTAACATTTTATGTAAAGAAGCCTAAATTTAAAAAGTTTTAAAAATATTGTAAAAGCTGCAACAGAATGAAATTTTGAGGGGAAAAAAATATAAAGTATTTTTCTAAAAATTAATTTAAATTCCATTGAGAAACCCATGTTTAAAGCTATGCATATGATTATATTTGATAATAGGAAATTTAAATTTGAAGAATGTAAAAATTATAAAAGGTTTTTAGGTTAAAAATTTTATTATTTTTTTTATAAAATTCACAAATCTTTATCTTAATTTTACACGTAATTTATTTTAACATCAAATAGTTATTTGTATATTTTTAATGTGAAATATTATAGATATACCCAAAGAATATTTAAATTAAAATTTTAGGATTGGAACATTTACTGTTTTAAAATATTTGAAAATCATTTATTCCAAAATTCTTTTATTAATACACATTTTTTATTTAAGCATAGCCTTTTATTTTTATTTATTTTTTTAGGGATCATTTTTTGGGAGTATTGAAGAAGAGATGAACAAAAATATTGTTATGCAACTTTTCTCACCATTAATTGCATCATACAAAGTAATGCAAGCACAATTTGGAAATAAATATAAATATATTGAATCTGAAGATGGCATTGTGTTAGTTTTTGATGAAGTGAGTAGATGTTATAATTTTACTCTATTTATATTAATTCAATTATTTGAAACTTAATTTACATTTCTTCTGCAGATATTGAATTACATTGCCATTAGCATTTGTCATAAAGATGAAACTTTGGATGCTATCCAAAAAGAATTGTCCTTATTTTTAATTGTGGTTGAAATGTTGCATGGTCCCTCTTTGCACATGTAAGATTATTTTACGATTATATAAATTATTATTCTATTAAAATAGTATATATATTTCACTAATCATGCTTATTTATTTATTTCTTTTATCAAATATATTTCATTTTCAATTAGATAGATGAAAAAATATATGTTAGAAAATAAATTTTTATTTTAATTTGCAATATACTTCACTTTACTTCCATTAATTCTATGGATTCGTTATATCCAAGCTTCGTATACTATTGTCAATTTCTCCAAGCTCTATTGTCAATGTGACACATAAAATTCTTATTTTGTTTATTGAAATATATCAAATTATTAGCTTTCTTCTTTTTATTTCAATTAAAAGATTATTTTTTATTATGGTTCATTTAAGGTTTTCATTTATCAGTAAGTATAATTGTAAATTCTATTACAGGATGAAAAGTGACATTTCTGTCTGTTGTGAAGCATGTTCTCGTTCGGATTTAGTATCACTTATTGTAGATAAGTGGAGGATTTTAAATATGGAGCAACAAATGTATCTTGTTGAAGTAATTAAATAATTTTAATCTTCTATTTAAATTTTTTCAAATTTTTAACTATAAAGTGACTTTATTTTATTTTCTAAAAGTAATAAATGAGATATTATTTATTCAACATTTCAAAACTAGGCAGTAGAAAGACTCATCATAAATCCAGACATAACTGCCATGTGTATAAATTTACTGCAAGAAGTCTTGGAGAAGATAAGGTATTCACATAAAGATGGAACTTATTCTCATGCATTTGCACTTGTTGATACTAAACTTTTGGCCTTATATTCAAGGTAAAAAAATTTCCATTACTATTTAATGTATATAAATATTTCTTTATATTTTTGCGATTTAAATTAAGGTGTTCAGTTTTTTCTATGTATTTTCTATTATATTTTATTTAATGAGTGATTTTTGACAGCAGCAATAATCACTCACAATAACTTTTGTAACTGTTAGTTTAGGAATCATTTACATTGTACATTTCACATAACACTATGAGGTACATGATTTAATGTATTTATAGTTATAATTTTAACTATAGTTGTTTCTTTAATCATATTTTGTCAAAAAAGTGTGGAACTTCCTACAATAAAATGCAGTTTAATATTTATTCTAAATAAATTTTTTACAATAAATTTTTTAAATATTTTTCGGGGATATAATTTTAGAACAAATAAAATTTTCAAAAATTTTAACAAATGAGATTTTTATTTGATTTTAAGAATGTTTTTGAAATTTCATTTGTGTGAGCAATAAATTCATATATAATTGAATAATTCAACAAATATATGTTGTTGAATTCTTTTCAAATTATTTGATTTATATTTCTGTTTTTTTTTTTTTTTTTTTCATTTATACCCGTGATTATTATTTTTTTTTTTTATGTTTAACACTTTATTCATGCTTATGTTTTGAATTTATTTTAGTTATCTCCAAAGATGCAATCATGTATTTAATTTTAATATATTGAGTATTTTCACAAAAATTTATCTTTTTAATTATGATTTTTATCAATAATATTAGTTAAAATATATTGTAAAATATTTATTGAAGTAGAATTGTGCTAAATGTCATTTCTTGTTACCATTTTAATTTTTAATTTGTTTTTTTTGTTTGTTTGTATTTGCTGAGTAATTTTGCTTTAAAATTAAAAATTGCATTTCATTTTTGCAGTCGTAATTCAGGGCAACTACCTAAAGAAACACTTTTGTTATTAACTTTAATCATTCAAGCTTTAAAGTCTTCACCTTCACCAACAAAAGCTGAAGAAGAGAAGAGAAAAGCCATGGAAGAAGAGGTACTTAAAAAAAAGTGTTTATATCACATCTTCTAAAGACATTAACATATAAATAATATTATACATAAATATTTTCAGTAAGGTAATAATAAACTAATTTCTTTATATAGTTTCATTTAAAAATGTATCATTATGAATTATTTTTAGTTATTTTTTTTTGGATTTAATTATCAGGTTACAAATGTATAATTTTACAAGTAATTAATAATCATTTATCAAAAATAAATAACTAGTCAATGTTTTGTATTAATTTAATACCATATAACTTTTTTTTTATATTTTAATAATTGTTTAAAATTTAATAAGTGGGAAAGATTTTCTTTAGAAACAAAATTGCCTTTTCCATTCGAAATTTAGAAATATTGTCTATTTTAAAAGAGAAAGCATAACTCTGCTAGTTATAATTATGTAAATAAAGTTCTATTTTAATGTAAAGTTTCTGAAAAAATGTTGAACTTTCATTGTGTACTTTTAATTATTCACAGTTTTTCATTCCCATATCCCCACGGGCCTTAAAAGAAAATCAAATAGTTGAAGAAAAGAAGTCAAAAAGTAAGATTAATTAATTTTTTAACAATATTAGAAAATATCTATTTTAACCTGTAATGTCTTTATATTTCTGTATTTTGTATTATTGATGCCCTTTTATTTTTGTCTCTTTTTAGTATGATTAATTAAATAAAAATTATGTAAAGAACTTGACTTGACTAGGTGTTTTGAGATTTATGTGCATGCAAGTTGCTTTTTCTTAATTTATCCAATTGCTCTTATGGGGAAGTAGATAATAAGAATAATAAGGGTCCTGAGATAATCAGTAATCAATATAGCTTGACCTTTTCTAAGGGTAGTAAATGAAAAAAGAAAGAAAATATTGAAAAAAGGCCATTTTGTGCAGAACCTCTGTTGCCTAAAAAAGAAGTCAAAAATTTAACACAAGAATACTATGCAATTTTCCATACGAAATTAACAAACTATATAATTTTGCAATAAGTGTCATTGGTCAAATAATCAGAAAAAAGAGAAGACTGTGTACCCAAAAGAATTTTTCAGTTTTCTCTCTGTTTTATACATTTTAAGCTTTGAAACAGAATATGTTCTTTGGTTTCCTGTTTATTGCAGCTTGAGAACACCGAAGAAATTTAGAAGGATAGGTTTTGGTTCAAAATTGTGAGTAGCACTTCTCCCTTTGGATTGATAGAGAAAGTCAATGAGTTGGTGTAATAACGTTTAAATTAATCAGATCTTGAGCGTATTTTGTCTTGACCATTGTTTATCTGTGTTTTAAACTGTTGTCTTATTTTGGTGATAAATTAAATCTTCGAAAGAAATTCAATTAAAAATTATTGCGTGTTTACTAAACAATTTGCTACTTCATTTTCAGTTATGCTTACCTGATCTGGACGAATTCTGAAGTTAAAATTGAATTCCAGTTTTATCTTAGATCTCTAAGAAGTTTGATAGCTCACATTGACTGAAAATTTCAATTTTGTAGAGCCTGAGGAACTGAGAGATTATCTGTTAGAATAATATAGTTGAGAGCTTTAAGCGCAAATGCAGAGATTGATAAAATCAATCACATTTTTGTTGGTGACCAGCAAAAATGCTATTGTAATTTTAGATCTGCCAGGGAAAGATTTTTGTGAGAAATAATTAATACTGACAAAAATGCTTCTTCATACTTTGGATGATATAATCTGCAAACTTCAATAAAGGACAGATGATTTAGAGTTTTAAATTTTAAATTTTTTTCTCTGCCTTTTTTTTTTTTGAACATTTTATATTTGTGACTTTATGGGAAGTGCAATACTGAATGCAGTTTAGTAAATCTGAAGTGCTAAATTTTTTCACAAACCTGTCAGTTGAACAAAAGAGAAACAATTTAAACACTGTCGGGGTTTATCAAAGAATAAAGTAGTTTTTTTTTTTTTTGCCCAATGAGCCACATTTTAGTATATTCTGGCATTATAGTATCTAGAACAGTTACTAAAACTGGACTGGATAATTTGAAGTTTTTATTGCTTGCAAATCTTTAAACATAAGTAACAAAAAGTTTTTCTTCTTCTAGTTCATTGGCTAAATTAGCTAATTTTATATCAATTGGTAGATTGTGGATCAGAAGTCATGTATTTTTTCTGAGTAAAAAGATGTAATCTCTAGAATACTTATAATTGTTTTAATGCTGGCCAGTTCTTGAGCTGTATGTAAATTATCTGTAGAGATGAGTTAATGTCACTTGATGAGTAATATGCATGTTATCCACGTATTTAAATGTTGTGATCTTTGAGACTAAATTATTCTGTAGTATTTTCGGATGAGCCTTTGGAATAATTCCATCTGGAATCTCAAATAAAATTATGAATAAGTCATTCTTAGTGCATGGAACACTTTCCATGCTGAGAAGTGATCTGTAGTTCTAAAATATTATGCTTCACTTTGAAATGTAGTTCCACCCCTGAGGTATATTTCATAAAAGAAACATTTGAGGCAGCAATCTGTATATTAAAATGAGTAAACTGAACAGGGCAGGTAGGAAGGAATTTATTCTACATGGAACAAAAATTATTAACACAAACAAATATATTTGAAAAATAAGAAATCTCAAAAATAATAAAGAAATAATATATATAGCTTATCCAAAATGGAGAATAATATTTTTAAAAAATGGAAAATACATTCTTTCTCCATAAAGGCAAAAAGAGCAATTGAAAGAACACGCAAAATGACCATCTTGACTTCATACATTACCTCTCTATAGCATTTTCTTTTCTTTTTTATTTTGAAAGCTTTATTATTGTTTAAAATTATTAAAACTATAATACAACTGTGAAAAAGGGTAATCTAATAGTAGTAATAATAATAATTTTTATTCAGTTCATTTCTTTCCTTTAATATTTTAGGGTAGTTTAAAAATAAAAAAGACGTTATTAAGTATTATTATCAACATAGGAAGTATATTTTTGACATTATAAATTATTCTAATGTTGTTAAATTTTATATATATTATTTTGTTATTTCGTAATATTTTAATATGAACACAGTCCTTTGTATTTGTATAAAAAGCTGTTATTACATATTTTTGTAATGCATTGTACTTTTCTCTGACATGTTTAGTTTTAAGTGTTCTCATTTTATTTGATTGATTGAATAGCATGGTTGTAGGAAACAAAAAATTCTAATTTGATTTAGCATCATTCAAACTAAAACTGTTAAAAAAATATTAAATGATTTTTGAAAAAAAGATATAAATTTTTAAATGCATTTAAAATATTATTTGTTACCTTTTTTTTTTAAAGTATGAAAAATTAATTTAAGTTCCTATGAAACTATCTAAATATTATCAAGAAAATATAACAATAAATATAGATTGAATCATATGTGCAAATCTCATTTTTTTTATTTTTTTTTAAATTTCTGACCTCACTCTTTTTTTATATCACAGTATTTTAAATAAAAAAATATATCCCTGTAAAATTAAATAGGAATGTGTTTGAAAATAATTTATTGTTCATTATAGATTTGAAATAGGATTTTTCTTAGTTCTTGTTAATAAATAAATATAATGTTCATATATATATATATATATATATAAATATTTTTTTAGGTTCTACAAAGAAAAAAGAATAAATTGGTATG
Organism: Caerostris extrusa; assembly: GCA_021605095.1. Lineage (NCBI taxonomy): Eukaryota > Metazoa > Arthropoda > Arachnida > Araneae > Araneidae > Caerostris > Caerostris extrusa. Next base: position 143,199 of record BPLR01014045.1, read on the forward strand.
AAATATATTCTTATTTTTTTCAATCTGCTATTGATAATAAAATGTAAATTATGTGAGAATCAATTATTTTTTGTACTTTTTTTAGGTAGAAGAACAATCTGGTAAACTTAAACCTGGATCTCATACTTTATTAGTTTACTTAAAATCGAGGTCAGGTTCATTTGTCCCCCACATTTTGTATATTATTGAAGTAACACCAAAGATAACTCTTGCTATTCTAAATGAGGTATTAATATTTTTATTTTAACATTTTTTTTATTAAATGTATGTGAAATCTAGAAATAAGAACCAATGGGGTTATTAAACTATAAAAACCTCTTCATATTAATTATATTTCATCTTTGATTGAAAGTGGCTGTTAAAATTAACTGTATTATAGTAGTGATTTGTAATTGAGTAAGATTTAAGATTTGTAATTAATGAGTTGTAATTATTTGATTTATGTTAACTATTTTATAGAATTTGTATAAAATAAATTTAAAACCTTAATTTCTGTAAAAGAGCTGCTATTGACTATCTGATTGACTAAGGCTGGGAGAGGTACAGTTTTCATTATTCTTGGTCCCAAAGATTAAAAAAAAAAAAAAAAAAAAAATAGAAAAATTGGGATTGTGAAGTTTCTATTCACTTAAATTGAATGAAATTTGATAAAAATATTAATCGAACAGAGATTTACAAATTAGGCAGAAAAAAATAATAAACTTATTTTTTGTCTTAAAAATATACAAAATGGACACATATAAATAAATGTAGTAGCAATTTGTGATCAGTTTCAGTATGGAGTGTAATCATCTCTAATAGCTATATAGCCAGAATAGCGATATTCCAAATGATGATGGTGCTTATTAACTCAATTAGCAGCAAAGCCTATTGCTGTATCAGGCAGTTTTAATATTTTGAAGATTTGCATGAAGGCAAGTTAAGTGCAACCTTACATCTTTCCTACAGCATTTGAAACACAGAGAACATGGTGGCCAATCCCAATACTAATAATCTTTGTACAAAATTTAGTCCTCAGCAACTCATCACGAATTAAAATCTTTGTCTTGCATTATCACTTAGTCGGATGAGGGAGTCATTATTGTATCATATTAATTGGATCTAGAATATCATTTCTATATTCAGCCATTATGGTCATATTGTATATCACCATATTGCATCTTGTGGTGATATAATTCCCTGCTCTTGCTTGTCCAACAATATTTTGAGTCAGTTAACAAACAAAATCTGGATTCTTCAGTTAGAAGTACAGACTTATATTGATTTACATTCCAATAGATGTTTAATTAAACCCTTCATTTTAATGGTGAAGCGTGATATGAAAGGTATGCCAAATGACATCTTGCTTACAGCTTTTTAATGTCAAGCTTTCTGTCAGTTGTAAAGCTTTTCTCACAGTTGATCTAGATACCTGCCATACAATGGCTTTTTTACAAATGAAGAACTAAGGTGGATTAGTGTATTGGTTTTAACCTTATTGCAGTTATCTGCAAATAGATGTCAAATGTAGCTCTATGTCCTCCTTGGCTGCCCTTTCTAAAAGCTAATTCTATTCGTAGAAACGCATTTACAATCAATGAATTACAGAAGGACTCTCATTTAACCATTTTGCTACATAGGTTTGACTGTAATCTGTATTTGTTTGTCCATCTGTTTTTGTATTTATGAATAAACGAATAAAACAGGATTATTTATGAACAACCTTTATAAATTATTGCATTGTTATTTTCAGTTCTTTTTTTCTCTGTATGCTGTGTATTAAAAAAAAATCAAATTTCAGCTGACACTTCATGGAACAATCTCCAGTTGTATTGCTTCTCTTGTAAAGCAACTGAATAATATACAAAGTCATCCTCATGTGCGCTCACCAATGGGGTCTTTTGAAGCATTTGAAGTGGAATTTCGAAACTTAATTGATATAATATGGAAGTCAAAGGTATTAAATTTAAATTACAAAATAATAATAATAATTCTTATACATATAGCTTTTAGACAACAGCAAATAAGTTTAAAAAAAAAAAAATTTTCTACCTAAAAGACAAGAAATTCTTAAAAAATATTGTTATATTCTTGTTAATTGTTGTTCTGAATTCAGATGTGGGCAAAGTTTAGGTCAACTGTAGTCTTATGCAGGTTTCGTATTTTCTTTGACAGCCATGTTGCATTTTTAGCTTTATTAAAAATCAAATAGACAATACCAATTAAAAATATAGGTGAAAAATGTATAAAATAAATGCAATTAAAAAATAAATAAAATGCTTAATAATTAAAGTCAATTTTTCTTTAATAATTTTTTATTTTATTTATTAGCTGCATTTGTATTATAAAGCCACATTTGCCCATCATTGTTATATATATTTATATTAGATTTAGATAATTCAGTTTTTTTTTTTTGTGAGTATTACAAAAACATATTTATAAGAAAACAGATGGAATTAATTGGCGTGAAAAATATTTTTGTGTTTATTAGAATTTTTAATGTTAATATATGTTCTTTATAATTTATATACACCATTTATAATAAATTTAAAAAATTTAATTCTGAAAAATAGTAAAGTTTTTAAAAACAAATAAATAAATATTTGATTAATACTTATTCATCCTTAATTTGAAGCTATTTGTGTAAAGTTATTGGCAAACAATTTCTATAAAGGTTATTTCTATATTTTATTTGGCTAATAAATATTATTTTGAATTAAACAAATAAAATTATTATATCCTGTTAATTTATATCACGCATAATTGTACATAATGGATAATTACTCTTTTTATGCAATTAAAAAATCTAACTAAAATTATTAAAAAATTTTTTAGATAATCACTGAGAAAGAGAAGCATTTGAAAAAACTTGTATCAAAATGGGAACAACTGAAACAATATGATCTAGAGACATTTTTTCAATTTCCAAAAGATAAAACTATCAATGCTGGGTTAGTGTTTCTATTTTTAAAAATTAATTATATTTCAATGATGATTTTGTTATACTAAAATACCATTATTTCAGGTTAGAATCAGGACTCTCCTCCTGTTCTGACTTACTGAAAAATATTTTTGAAGAATGTATTGCCCTTCCATGCCTAAAATTTGAACAAACCACCCAAAGTTCCGAATATCAAGAAATTTTAAAAACTATACAGAAAATGAGTCAAAAAAGATTGAAGGATGTCTCAGATTTTCTGGAAGTAAAGGCTATGCAGAATATTACAATGGCATCATATCCTTTTTATTTCCATTTATCACTTTATTGTAGTCTCGGACACTATGTATTTTATACATATAAGAATTAAAGTTATGCAATATAAAATATTTATATGGAAAAACTTTTGCCAAACACTAGTTATAATTAATAAATTTCAAAATTACTTTTAATTTCTCTGTGATTAGCAAAGAATTTCCAACTTAAAAAATACAAGTTCCTTTTGTAACAATATATTTTTGAAAGCATAATCTTTGTAATTTGCTTATTATGAAATCATAAGTCAAACACAAGCATTACTTAATAACCAACATATATATCATGGTAAATCCAATACATTAATGGCAGATGACAATTATTCCAATTATTTTAGCTACTTAATATCTTAAATTAAATGAATTTAAATGCTTTTATTTTTACTGATCTTACTTGAACACTACTACTAATTTTGAATTAAAAAGCCTTTCTATTTATGTGTTGCTATTAAAACAACACACCATGTAATTTATTATTCATATATTGCTAATAAAAAATAAATAACATAAATTCTATTATGGTATTTAATAATAAAAACTAACTGGTAAGATGGGAACAACATTTTTTTCTTATAAGGATGCAATAATAAAATGTAAGGATTACTGTATTCTAAATTGGAATAAATATATATATTAAATTTAGCAAAATGTATACAATATATTTATAAAAAAAAATTAAAACTAAATACATAATTTAAGTAATATTTACTGAAATTTTAAATAATCCAACCATTAAAATAAACAACAAAATAAGTACCAAATTATTAAGAATTCAAAATAACAATGTAAATTTTGAAAATTATTAATAAATTCAGTTTTCCTTAATATTTTCAAGTATATTACAGAATATCCTGGGTTAATACATTTCATATATATTGACCGAAATTCTGATTGTTTGATTGCTCCAAATGTAATTGTCAAGAAAGGCCATCTTAATGGAACACCTTCTCTAAAGCAAAAAGTAATTTTATTTATTCATTATTGAAATACATTTAATAACTTTTTATGTATTCTCTTTAATAGTAAATAATCTCATTTTGAGTAAAGTGTTTTTTTATTTTTACTAAACTTACAAAGTAAAAAGTAAGCTATTTTAGGACTTTAGAATAATTATCCAATTTTAAGGATTATTTGAGTTATGTGTTGTTAGCTAATAAAATATAATTCATGTATTTTTCAATATCAATTTAATGTTTCAAATATATTTTAAACTAATAAAATTATTAATTATGTATTAATGAATTTAATATCTTGTTTATCAATTGTCATGAGTATTCTTCAAATAATTAAATTGTCCAATGCATTACAATAAATAATGGAATAGCTTTTGTCTCAAATTATAAATGTTTCTAGCATTTTTATTTTTAGGTGATTATAAAGAACTCATTTTATGAAATATTCTAAGCAAATTATGGAAAAATATTGCATGTGAGATTCTTTCTTTTATTATAAAACATCAAATGTGAAGTATTTTAAGCATCTCTTTCCATTTTGGTTATTATTACATATAGATATGGAAAATGGTTTCTCGTGGAAGGCGCTATATTGATGGAGTTAAAAACTATTGCTGTTTATGGAAAGATGAAGATCTTTTCCTCTACTACAATATTTGGTTTGAGGATTCATCAGTGAGTTCCTTTTGTTATTATTTATCGATGCATTCACATTTTTAGCTTGCATTTGATTTTTTTTTTTTGCATACATAAAAAATAAATTTTACATTTTATAAGAATAATTAGAAAATACATTACATCTTTACATCCACAATTTAAAAAATGCATTATTTTCATTTTTTCTATTGTGATGTAAAGTTAAACTAGAAAACTCATAATAAAACTTTAAAAAATGTATGACTAGCCGTTATGTAAATTTAAGGTTGATTTTTTTCAAAAATGTGTATTATTGTAATGTTGCATTTTTTTCTTCTTTTTTTCCTTTAGGGAAGGATAATAAAACCTATTTGCCATCCAAGTCTGAAAAGCTTTCCCAAGAAGGGTATTATCTGTGGAAACTTTTACAAGTTAGTACTAATATTTTTCATCATTTACTACTGTGTCCAAAAAGTAAACCAATTTTCAATAGTTGTTGGCACTGCCCTTGACATCTGAAATTTGACATCAAAATATTCATTAGTGTCTGAGTTATATTTGGCTTTGTGAGATGCTAAAAAGGATTCTGGCGATTTTTGAAATGTCTGAAATAATAGAACAAAGAACTTGCGTTAAATTTTGTTTGCGGAAACGTATAGAATGTTTTAGAAGGCATTCCCATATCGGAAAGAAATGTTTAGAAGTGGTAAAAAGAAATTAAAAAGAAGGCAGGGAACTCATTGAAGACGAAGAGCCCTCTGGTTGAACACCAACAACCGATGAGATCACGTCCAAAAAATTAAAGATTTGGTGCTTGAAGACCATCGATTTACAATTACAGACCTTGCTGATGATGTTGGAATTTCAAAAGGATCGGTCAATTCCATTTTGGGCCTCAAACGTTCAAATCTTGATTCGTACCGAAAACACTGAATGCGGCAGCTACCTCTGCATTGATTCTTCGTGACTTTTCGCCAAAAATGAAAACCCATATCGTTCCACAACCACCGTATTCACTTAATTTATCATCGTGCTACTTATGGCTATATCCTAAACTCAAAAGTCCACTCCAGAGGCACCGTTTTTAGTCGATTGAAGAGTTTCAAAAATTGCCGGAATCGGTTTTAGCATCTCACAAAACAAGCGTAACTCAAACACTAGTGAATATTTTGACGTCAAATTTCACACAGATGTCAAGGACAGTGCCAACAACCTAAAAAAGAAATAAATTGCTAAACCTTATGCCCGGGAAATTTAAATTGAAAACTGGTCTTACTTTTTAGACACAGTAGTATATGCTGAATCATCAAAAAAAAAGGTGTTCATGATTTTCAGAAGTAAGAAATTGGGTTTTATTTTAAAGCAAGATTTTAGAATAAACCATTTAATTGCTTTTACACATAAACAAAAATCTTATTTTTAACAATATGTTCAGAATTTCTATTGTTACTTAACATCCAAATATAATTTATCTCCTCACAGATAGCTCAGGTCATATAACCTAATTAGCAGTATTAATGCTTTTGCTTCTGTGCAAAATATTCTAAATCTTTTCATTTCAGAAGTTGTTTGTAACATCTCCCAGAAAAAAATCAATGTCTTCAAAGTATTGACGTTGACCAATAAAAACACTCTAAAAATATAAGATAATCACTGAATTAAATAAATATCTTTTCTCTTTATTAGATTCTGTGTTGCTTATTCAAGCTATGTACAATTTATATTATAACCCTGTTTGATGGTTCTGCAATATTATTATAATATCTTTAAAATATTTTTTTAATTTCAATAAATTATTTAATAAGCTTAATTTAAGATTTAATACTTAAATGCTGTTTTTCAATAGGAAACTTGTACAAGAATGTTTCCCAGGTGCTTCATATGACCACATATTGTGTTACGAGTTCTTTTGTGTACATTTAGAATCAACTGACATAGAAACTATTGTTGATCATAGTCGGAAACTCTGTACTCAACTTTGGGATTTCAATGGAGCTTATAGGACTTCTTTGGATTTATTGTGATATACTAACAAATAAAAATAAACATATATTTTTAATACTTAAAATTCCAGGGATTGAATGATATAATTGGTTTGTACAGATTAAAAATTTTAATGTTTGTTTCTATAAAGTCAAATTTTATAATTGTTTTTATATTTTGACCATGAGATATAAGAAAAGCATATTATTTTCTAACCTATAACTGTTAAATATTTTTATATTTTTTACATTTTTATGAAAATAAATTTATGAAATACTCAGTAAGATTATATCTTTAATTTTGTAACATAAATTGTATTAATTAGAATAAAAAATTTTTTTTTTTCTAAAAATGTGTATTTTTTCTGATATTGGTAAATACAGTATATAGCTACATGTACTACAAATTGAATTTGTTACTTTTATTACTTATTAAAATTCTTTGTATTTAATATTAATTGAAATTATTTTTATTCTTTGTTTTTATATATATATATAGTTCAATGAAAGATGAATAAGAAGCATGGATAATAAATTTGTAATAATTATATTGCTTTATTTCCATTTGCAATTCTAATGTATTAAAAATAAAATCGTTCTACTTTTTTTTTTTAAATAGTCATCTCTATATTTTATGTATTTCCTATAAAAATACATGGATGAGTATTAACTTGTGAATAAAAGATAAAGTTTTCAATATTTAAAAAAAAAAAAATTATTAAACAATCTCATGTTTTATTTTTATAGTATAAGTTTTTAAGAAAAAATATTAATCAGTATATATTATTTAATAACTGATAAATATTATTTTAGTTATTCTTTTTAACAAAATTGAATATAATTACAGAAAAATATGTTATCAACAAAGAATGGAAAATATACTTATGTAAAAAAGAATTTATTTTTAAGTAAGTGAATATAAACTTGTGTGAATATAATTAAATTTAAAAAATTAAATTGTTATTCCTTAAAATTTATCTCCATTTGATTTTACAGTGCTCTTTTTATTGGAAAACTTGGAGAATGAATGATATACTGAAGCTGCAATATAACTATAGACTTTTATGTTTTAAATTTTCTTCTAAAATACCAAGTGAGCAAATGAACAATTTGACAAAATGTGATATAATGAGGGCACAGTAGTAATAAAAGACAATTGCTTGCTTAAAACAAGAAGTAATTGTTCTCACTTTACCTTAAAAAACAACCCCAAACAAATGTTGGCCATATGCTTTCAACTGTTGATGTGACTAATGATACTTCTTGCACATTTATACCAAATTTTAAAATATTTATAAGTAATGCCTTTATTATCCTTTCCTTCAAAAATATTTGTCATGGTGGAATATTCAAATTATAGGTGAAAAAGGAATATGCAACATCATTCTTTAAACGAAAAGTGTTCTATCTGAATGTTAAACACATGATGTATCTTTAATTTTTTTTTTTGTAAAATTTAGTGTTGGAGATACATTATCAAAAATTTTGTCCATGCAGAAAACTAGTTCCTAAGAAGTAAAATAATATTTGTTAAAAATTTAGGTTTTATTTATTTTGGTGTGATAAGTAATTTTTAAGTTAATAATTTCTTTTTAACTGAAATCCATAGCATCACCAATAAAAGTTATCAAGGAATTAATTTGAGTCACAATATGAATGTAATTTATCTCTCAGTGTAAAAGTATTTTATACTTATAAATTATAATAATTTGATAATAGAAGTTTAAAATCTTATATTCTTAAACAAATATTTGAGGAGGTTCTTTTTTTCTTTTACATACAATATTTCATGTAATACTATGCTATGCAATAACTGATAAAACAATTTTTACAACAAAACAGATTTATTTATTAATTCAGTATAAAATGAATACAATTTCAAAAAAAGTAAAATCTAATATATAAAGTAAAAGACTTAAAAATTTTAAATTTTAACAACACAAATTGAAAGTCCATTCAAAAATTTGACATTAGAAGATATGAAACATGATAAATAAAAATTAAGTACTTATTTTTGACAACACCAAAGTACTAATGTAAGATTAGAAAGTCTAAAATTTAATTACTAACTATTCATTTCTTTATAGCTTTCATCAAAACATTCCGCAATGGAAGGTAAATCATATTTATTTTTATACACAAAAAATATTTGTTAAATTAACTTCCAAAAATTTTGGCACAAAATAATCTGAATGTGATTAAAAGTTTTTTTTTAAGGAAATTTTAATTTCACGCAGATAACATCCTAAATTTGTTTTTATTGAAACATGCATTTATGTTTAAAAATAAACAATAATCACTAGCACAAGAGTTACACAATGACCTTTTGTAAAAAAAAATTTAATCTATATCAAACGAGTTCCATTTTTAAGCTCAACCATCTTTTGTATTAAAAAAAAAAAATTAAAACATTCTTGTTCACTTCTATATAATCTTTATTTTTAATATTAACAATTTTTATTACATTTCATAAATTTTTATATAATAATTTAATAATCAACTATTTCAATACTTTGGATTAAATATATGTCTTTATTTAATCAAGCACTAATTTTTCTTGCATATTTTAAAGTGCTTTTTTTCTCAAGAAACTTGAAAATTATTTATTGCACAATTTTGAATATTAGCTAAAATAATGAACTTTTAGTTATCTTTTAGGTTTATATTTTTATAGAAACATAAAAGAAAATAAATTTGAAATGAAAATAATTACAACTTTGAGTGACTAGGTATAAATGAGCATTCAAAAATTTTATTTGCAAATGCCTTAAAAACACAAAAATAATGTATTATAGTTAAGCTATATTGATAATTTAAAATATTCAGATAATACTATGTTTTTTCAATTTAATAGCATTATATAGCTATATATCTATAAGAAAAAATATTTTAGAGCACTGTAATTTTCTTAAAGCATATTTTAGTTTTAAAATTTAAGAAACTAAAACACAGGTGAAATTCATATAATTACAGTATATTATAATTGACTAAAATTATTAAAAACATCCTTTATTATAAATTTGAGCTATTAAATTAAAATGTTTTGTTTTAAAATTATTTTACTATTAAAAAATAAGCACCATACAAATATTTTTTTAATAGACAGAAATAATGAAATTCAAATATAATTTGAGAAAATTTTTGTTAAACAGTGAAGATATAAAGGGCAAAACAAAATTAAATGTTGAGTGACAATTAAACTGTACTTATAAAATACTGATATAAAATAAAACTAAATCATACGTCTGACATACCAAACATTTAAAAAATGCAAATAAATGCTGGATAGTGAAAACAAAAGAGTTTGAATAAGATGACATTCATCACAGATAACACAGTCAGGAAAAACATAATGACTTGATAGTTTTAAGATATTTTTGAAATTACATATCAATCTAATAACTCAACATAATTTGCTGGAAATAATCCCCAAGAACCATCAGGGGCAAGACCCTGCCACCACCCTTCATCAATTTGTTCGATATGTGTAATTATATCATCAGGATCAAAAGATATCTCGGTTTCATCAGCTGTAAACAAAAAATTGCACATTAATTAACAAATATAAAGATAAATTATGCATTGAACATTTTATATGACATTTATCAATTAAATTCCTGAATTTTCTATAAAATATATATTAGGATCATTGTATGGATTTAACAAACTAAAAGTGCAATTTACTTTTAAAGAAGTCTTATTAAGACTCATTCTTAAACAATAAATACATATTTTATGGAAATAATCATGCAATGGAAAATTCTTTGCATAAAAATAAAGATCTCATTACAGCTGCTATAGCTTTTATAGAAGTGAGCTACTCCTTGGGCTGTACTACATGCATATTGTGCACGTTCAGGACAGTGAAACATGAATATCTCCATCGGTAAACAATCTAAGATGGAAATTCGGACAGTGTGACACATTCATTAAAATACAATTGCATTATCGTCTCTTATAGTAGTTACTAGTCATGTTTTCAGATGCGACTTCAACATAAAATTATTTGTTATGGTTTGATAGACGTAGTCTTTTGAAACACCCTATCTGAATGCTATTTTTAATGTATGAAAAGCAAGTTTTTATATAGATTGCCTGGGTTTTGCCAAGCATGAAATGATTAATATTTCACACATTTTGATTAGGTATTTCCCCACAATGTTAAAAGAAAAACTGGTAAAATATAAAAACTTCCAATAACAATATTTCTAATGACACAGGGCAAAGCTCAACAAACAATATTAAACAGAATTTTCTATTTGTCTACAGTCTTGAACTCATACTGTATAGTATGAAAATGAATGAACAAGCTGTGTTCAAGAATGAATCATGGTATGTTATCATGCTATGAAAATTATACATATTTCATAATAGATCCTACTATTGTCTAAAGAGTACAATGCTGTAAATTGCAGTATTTTCCAAATTAAAACTGCTTAAAAAGAAAGTACAGAGCAATGTAAAAACATTTAGGGTGATTATTAAGAAAGAATCTCAACACTGCTGTCTGCTGAATTACTTTAATGTAATGTTATGTCAGTGGGAAAAAAAAGGTAAAATGATTTATCTTGCTATAGAAGGGGTTAGTGTTATCTAGTAACATACTTCAAACCATTCATTAGGCCAATGACCATGGATGATATGACAGAGAATGTAGAAAAAGCTTCTACCCAAATACAAGAAATATTACTCATTATGATGTTGAACTGTAAATTCACTTTTACGAGCCATGGCAAAAAAAAAAAAAAAAAAAGCAATTAAAAAAAGTTGTGAATATATATTTTTTTTTTCTGAATTTAAATCCTGACACTGAAGATTATTCATGGAAAGAACTGCTTCTCGCAAAACCAGGGCAGAGCAAGATTAATTAAGATAGTGCAAATATGCTGTCTACTTTGATGCAGAGAATGAAAACTGACCACTACAGTGTGGAACTACATTTCATTCAATGATGGAATAATATTGCTTATTATTCTAGGATGGGATCAAAAGAACACTATATCAAGCTTCATTTGGTTACAGAAAAGCAGCTGGGGAAAGAATATCCAGACAATACAAGATTGAACCAATCACCATATTGCAAGAAAAGTACATAGCACATAAATCATGGGCGAGATTCTATTTTGATATAGAAGAAACTAACATTGTAATAAAGGGTATTTATTGAAAAGGCTTTCCCTTTTTGCTATTTGTGAAAAGACTTTCCTTTCTGTTGTGTATATTTAAAGGAATCAATAATGCAAATACAAAAATGGAAATCATGCACACTTTTTGCTTTAAACTGAAACAATTGAAGGTAAAATAAATTCTAAATTCAATCTCAAAATACAGGTTAATAAAGGGAAAACAAATTATAAAAAGAAATTCCTTCTTTCTGGGGTTTTACTGTGCAAAAATCGTATTCCTTGTTGATGGCAGAAATAAGATTTTGTTGATGATAAGACCGTGACAGAAGGCTATTTTTCATGGCTTGAAATTATAGGGCATATTAAGACAACTATATGCAAAATCACAAAACATTTTATGTACAAATATTTACTAAAATTAAGACCGACCTAACAAAATACCTCTACAGTCAGCTGCTATTGTTTAGTTCACAGTATGTGACCCAATATACTTCAAAATATAGTGCTAAAACATGAAATGCTTTTTTTTTGTAAAAAAAATCAATTCAGTGCAATTCCAGTCTTCTTAGTATTACACTATTTGATTTCTTCAAGTATGAATATATAGATCTTGAATTGGATCACAAATATAGATCTACCAACATAAACTAAAATTGTTGGTTTGCTGACAAAAACTTGCAGAGAATAGTGGAAATTTTAGCATGATTCAATTAAACATACAATACAGCATCAGCGAGACAACTTGTTCACAAAGAATAAAAAATATACATAAAGAGCCCCTGAAATTCACCAATATATCCTCTGCTAACATATTTAAAATTATATTTTCAATTGATTTGACAAAGAAAAAAATCATGTCCAATGAGCATGCTTTGCACAATGAAGGAATAATTTTATGCTAATTTGTAACAAACAAAATACAAATTACAATTAAAATATTCCAACTATATTTTCTCTCATATTTTTTCATTGAAAAAGTTGCATTAAGATATGTTTATTTATTTTCAATGAATGGATTTTTCATGACCATTCCTTTTCATTTTAAGTTTTATTATATTTTAAGAGAGATAATTAAGTGCAATTTAAAATAAAATTCTTTGTTTTCATGTTGCGAAATTCCTATTTTTAATTTTCCTGTTTTCCACAATAAAGAAAGCCATACTTTCTTTTCCTTATACATCTTTTAATAAAAGTCTTTAGATAGTTTGACTACATAGAATCTGCCATTCTACAGAATAACTACGAAAAGTATATGAAAATTTGGATATTTCATACTTTGTCCTAAACACACATACAAAATAAATAAAAAAATTAAAAAAAATAATCAATTTTTTTCAATAATTTCCATTTCAAATTCTTTGAAATGGAAAATGCATCAATTGATAAAAACAAATACCTGCTTGATAATCATATAAAGCACGAGCTTTAAGGCCATTATCAACAGCAGCAGAAGTAATGACTTGAGCATTATCCACAGTTTGCCTGACTATTCCATGCTCAAACCATCATCTCAGTTAAAGGATCGCGAACATCAGGGGGTGCTTCTAGTGTAGGTTCTAGAAGATACAGATTTATCATAAAAAGTAATCTACAAATAATTAACTTATTATAGATTGCATAAAATTTTTTATTTTATGATACAGATTCTTAAACATGATGGCTACATAAATTGTAAAAAGTTTCCCTGACTTACAGTTACTACTTATATTAAATTCCTGGCTTTTTTTCCAACTCAGAATCCCTGCATGTATACAATACAAGTTAATAAAAACACTTTTACTAGTTGTTATGAAATTTAACTTTATAAAAAAAAATGAACATCCTAAATAATCTATTAAAAGGTATGTAAGAAAAATTAATAAATAACAAAATTAATAAATCTTGCTGAGGTGATTTATCAACTATAAAGTGAGTAAAATTATCAATTACAGTAAACGAATTATTACAAGATAACCACTCTTAGTAAAATAAATACAGATCAATGATTTCATTTTAAATTATCTATTTTTTTCATCAATTATTTCATTTTTTTAAAAGGAATTTATATGATATATTTTAACAACTGTCTTCTTTAAGAAATCTGCAAAATGAAATAGCAAAAACATCTCAAAATGGCAAACAAAAATTTTGCCTGAATGTGCTCTTTTTAATGCAACACTGTACAATTTAATTTTTTCCCTCTATGTACACAGAAAATGGAAGAGCAGAATTAGTAATTAAACACTTTCTAATAATTAAATACATAAATAAATTAAATTATTTATATGCATATTCAATGCATATGCTGAAGAATATTTGATCAAATATCCTTCAGCGTATAATAGCACCTACTGAATTATTTTATACAATATATATAAAATAATTCAGTAGGTTTAATGACTTTAAAAGCAATACATGACAAATAAATATTAATGATAAAATAATATTAAAAAAAAACCTTAAAATAATATATATATATATATATATATATATAATAAATAAAAGAATATTAGTAATTACTTATGAATGTGGGGGTGGGAATATTGTATCTATATTTTGAAAGATGTATTACATAAATTTATTATTATTGAAAAAAAAATGTATCCTTTACCATCAGTTTTGTTCTTCTTCTGCATTAACTTCTAGTTCTGAATCTTGCCGAGGTGGTTCTTTCAACAAATTTTTAGTATAATGAAATTCTTCAGGAGGAGAAGTTGCAGAAGTTATTTCAGCTTTTTGATCTTTAACTGGTTCTATATGTTCTACAGGAATGTGTTCAACAGTTGGAGAGTTGTAATTTATATTATTGACTGGAACTGGAGATGTTGGTTGTGCTTCATACTTAGCTTGATTTTCTTCAAACTCTTGTAGAATTTTTGGTTGCCTAGATGTTTGAACACTCGCCATTTGTCCAGCACATGTGTTCTGTTCAAATATTGCTCTAGCGTTTATAGTTCGTTGGGAAATTAACGTCTGAGCTTCCTATAAATATTAGTTCAAATCCCTTTAATTTAGTTACAAAAACATATATACTTTCTTTAAAACAAAATTTTACAAAAACCCCTACTTGATTATGCATGATAACTATAATGCAAGCAACTTTCCACACATTATTCAGATAAAATACACTTCTTTTAATTATAATTTTTTTCCTGATAGTTAAAAGAAATTTAAATGCAAAAAAGACAGAAATGAATTTCTATGTATTTTTTAACGTTAAAAATATTGTTAAAATGTTAGAAAAGTCTCCCGCTGATTCAGTATCCTAAAAAGATTGTAAAGTAATATTCTGCAGTTAAATTTTAAGCACCATTTATTAAGTTTATGTATTGCCATGAAAGATAAATTTTCTTTATGCAGAATTCCACTTTTTACAAAAAGCATACAAGGTGAAAATTTGATTGATTTAACTAAATCAACACATATTTTCAAAAACATAACAATTAAATATTGTTGGTACTGAAATTTTATCAGTGGAATTCCCAATATTCAAAATCGAAATGATCTTATTAGTATTTTAAGTACTGCTAGGTTTTTTTTAAATATAGTTAAGAATATTTCATAGCTCACTTCAACTTTATTGGAAAAGGAAAAAAAAAAAAATTAATCCCAAAATTTATAGTATAAATGAAAAGTTATGGTTTTCAGTTAATGATATTACTAATATGTATGCATTAAACTCTGAGCAAAAGAATTATATTTAAAATTATTTCATTTGTTACTACTAACAAAAAAAAATTATAACAATTTTCTCACGAAGAAATTAATAAAAAGTTTAAAATAACAACTCAAGTGACTTTATAATTAATCAACATAAAAAAAAAAGATCTTTGTCAACAATATTGAATTTTAAAAATTATTTTTCTAATTAATAAAAAAATCACTAATGTTACACTACACAGAAAAGTTTTGTTAATTAATCATCCAAGAATTATGTAATAGTTTATTAAGTGGTCAATAGTCAAATGAATTTTCCCAAGAAATATAAAACAAAATATATTTCAATAATAATAATAAGCGTTTAATGTCCGTTAAACAGAAATTAAGGGAAAAAATTAAATACATAAAAAAGAAATTAAACATTAACTTACATGACTTCTTTCCCTTCGCAAATTTTCACTTTTTGTTCTTCTAACCTTTTCATCTTTAGCGTCTTCTTGCAGTTGTTTTTCCTAAAAGAAAAAAAAAAAAAAAAAAAAAAGTTTTCTAAATTTCCTTTAAAGTAAATAATAACAAATAAAAGGTTAAAAAGCTGAATTGAACTTCAATTGACAAATGAAAATGATTTTAAACTAATATTAAATAAATTATTGATACTTACCCACTTATTTTTCTCTTCAGCAATGCTTCTAGCAACATTATCAGCATTTTTCTCAGCTTCCCTCATTTTATTTATAGACTGAGATCTTTCTTTAACCCATTCATCTCTTGCAACACTATCTTTTATCTGAGAATCAAATAGAAGTTACTGTATATAATCTGCGATAGGTTTTCTCAGGAAATATTGGTAATAATTAATTTTTAAAAACAAATCCAAATTATGCTTTTATGAAAAAACAACAGATAAGATTTCAATATCAGAAAAGAACAAGAAATTCTAAATGATGCAAATATATAATAATAAACAAAATAAATTGAAAAATTTATGGCAAATGCACACAATGGAAGGTAAACATATTTTTTATGATAAAGAGGCAAGATGGAACTATTCACTGATGTGTACAAGTGAATAAAAAGAAAGTTTCAAAAACAAAAGTAAAAATCAAAATCAATCAAAGTCAAAAACAAAAGTTGAAAGTGAACAACAAATCTAAGGATTCATGGGCCAAATGTGCAAATGCTTTTGGAAAAAAAAAAAAAATACCTATTCATATGTTATTATATGTTGATATATTAACAGGATGTTTTAGACAATTATAAAGACATACTTCTCTTTGTTTTCTTTCTTCTTCCAATTTTTTTCTTTCTTCATCAGCTTTTTTCCTTTCTTCTATAACTCTTTTCTTCTCTTCTTCCTACAATAATAAACAATTAAAAATGAGGGCATAAAAATCTAGATACTATAATAAGAGAAAATAAAAATATTTTAAGCAAATTGTTTTACAAAAAGAAATAGATTAATATTGGAATGTAGATAATTCATAATCACCATAGAAAATTAAAAAATTTAACTTATGCATATATATGCACATTACTATATGAGCAATTTATTTCTTATAACATTAATATTTTATTGCTAATCAACCAACGAAGTATCAGTTTTTCATTCATTGCAATTTATATAACTCACCATAAGTACTTTTGTTTGATAAAAATAAATAATATTGATCATAAAATGTTTACTATAATGTAGAAGTGAATAAATAGTTTCTGACATGCATTAACATTTCTTTTTTTAGATGTTACTATTTTATTCTTATAAATAAATTCAAGCATCAAAAACTAAAGTTTGAAATACAATGCTATGATTTATAAATCATTTTATTTTAAAATGAGGATAAAAACCCCGAGGAAAATTGTAAATTAAGTATTTATAATTTGAAAGTTCCCTTTTCTTTTGTTTATAAAGAATAATATAAGACTTTAAAATAATTATCATAGAATCCAGAATTATCTGGTCTTAAAAATTAATATTAATTAATAACTGATATACTTTGATAACAGACATTTTTTAAAAATGTGCCATTTTGAAATCTTCTGTTTACAAAGTGAAATAAATAAATAAAATAAGCAAATTATCTGGGAAAATTAGAAACATTAAATGAATATTGTTTAATTACATACATTTAAAAATACATTAGATCTTTCTAAATTAAATAATGAATAATATATAAAATTTGAAAGAAAATGGATCTAGAATTAAAATGTACATTCAACTCAATGAAAAAATATGTTACTTTATAGCTGCATTACTAAGGATTACTTGTACACAGAATAAAACAATTATAGAACTATCATCTTGACTATTAAGTATTATTACTGTTATGATAATAACAAATAATCACTAACTCTATTTGAATCAAATCATTTCCTTGGTTTTAAATATATATATATATATTATAATTTATGTAATTAAAAAGAAATAGA